>JAAGKR010000622.1:658-81265 GCA_011419295.1 Clarias macrocephalus | reverse complement strand
TACTGGTTGTGGTGGAATGGAGTGGGGGATATTTGGCACTTGGCACACTTTGGGTCCCTTAGTACTTGTTGGAGCCATAAAGTACATTTTTAATAAATCTCCATAATATTTAACTTCATTATTACATAGATGTAAATGTAACCTTTTTTGTGACATATCTGTGACATATTTGTGACTGATTGTAAATATATCTGTGACATATTTGTGACTATTGGCTTACGTAAAGGTCATAGGTCAATTTCATATGTTTACGGTAGCAACCGCTTAGTGTTTGATTTATTAGAAGAAGGAAGGACTCGGTGTTAGACAGTCTTTTGACCGTTCTTTGAAACCACGTTTAATTTGAAGCTTAAAAAAGTGTAAATAGTTCTTAAGTTGAATTTGTTGAGTGTTTGCATTCAGACAAAAGAAGAATAAACCGATACACTACAAGTTTTGTGGTTTTACGCGTCAAATCCTTTGCACCAGTCCTTATAGAAATGGTGAAGGACAGGAAAACATAGATCGCCATTACAGAACTAACTGAGAATTGTTTAAATGCCACAGCCTACTGTTGCTGACCATGTCTATCCCTTTATGACCACAATAAATATATACTTTAGCACTCACTAGCCGCTTTCTTACTAATTACTTATTACTCAAACAAAGGTACTGCTTACTTTGATTAATGACATTTTACTGACTGACTATGGTAAAAAAAAAAAAACAGGATTAACCAAATCAGAATAACATATTTATTCTGTTTCAGTTTAAAAGTTACTAGCCCCCTAAGCTGTGATACATTTCTAGAGGTCTACTGCGGTAGGAGAAAAACAAAACAAAATAAGCATACTATGTTACTATTTTTCAGTGCTACTATCATAATGATATCATACAGCAATGTTATTAATATGACAAGGCTGGTTGTTTGGCGGCGGCATGGTGGTGTAGTGGTTAGCACTGTCGCCTTGCACCTCCAGGGTCCGGGTTTGATTGCTGGCCAGGTTCGATACCCGTGTGCATGGAGTTTGCATGTTCTCCCCGTGCTTGGTGGGTTTCCTCTGAGACCTCTGGTTTTCTCCCACAGTCCAAAAACATGTAGGTTAGTTTAACTGTCATTCCCAAATTGACCGTTGTGTGTGAATGAGTGAGTGTGTGTGTGTCCCAAGTCTCCTGGGATAGGCTCCAGGGCCCCCGTGACCCTGATCCTTAAGTGGTATAGCTGTATAGATGATGTGAGAGTGAGTGGTTGTTTAGCAGGTTGTGGCTTAAATGATTTCATGCCATCACTGTTACTGCTGCTGTCTGAAAAAAGAGTGTTTTGTCCTTCATGGTGTAATTTTACAGATCACACAATGTTAAGATCACAATTTTCTCATCCCTTGAAAAATTAATTCTTGGCTATGACCCTAGAATTATAAAGTATATAGTTATACTCAAGAATCCCCTGCTCAGAATTGTGTGTGTGTGTGCGTGTGTGTGTGTTCACTCGCACTGGCACGTGGCGGGTACTGCTTCCGCTGTTCAGCACATTACAGTAACTAATGCTTTAAGGACACTCCAGTCAGCAAATATGTAATTTTATATCTATTAGGCATTATCACTACTTGCATCAGCCATATCGGAGTACTAGAGGGGAGCTGAGGCCAAAATATAGGGAAAATCTCACATGTGTAGCCTGCTAATACCTGTGTAGCCTGAAGCATGAGGTATAGATTGATGCAGTATCTCTTTGTCACTAATTCTCAAACAGTTTCAGTAAGGCTTTAGGTAAAGTTTCCTTGTAAGTTATTCTTCACGCAACATAACATTGATCAGTCTTAAAGTGCAAATGTAAATCCATGTTATGTTACTTGTCTCCTTGTGCATTTATTTGGTTAATTAAAGACTTGACACAATGATTGTGAACTTGTTGGCTTAAAGTTAGAATTGATACCTTTTCCCTTAAATATACTTATCGATCAACAACTATTTTAAAAATAGCTTTATGATTGTATATTAATTTAATTGCATCTGTGTTAATGCAAATGTATTAATCTCTGCTGCTTTTCATGAAATGATGGATACTTAGTGCTTTGGCTTTGAGCATATTAGAAATGTCGTTATTCTATTACGTTTCAAAGGTCAACATAGTACATGTTATGGTTCAGCTGCTGCCACCCCTCCGTTCTTTCTAGATACGAAACATTGAACCCCAAGTCAGCCCTGACGTAATGCTCTCATATGCATTTTTGCCAGTTGGGGTCAGGTATCAAAACACTTTTCCTGCTGTGATGACATCCATCAAGCACGACAGCCATGTTGGTTTTGGTTCAGTTCAGTTTGGTTTGTGTTTTGAGCAGTTGTGGCCAGAGTCTGCACTCACATGAGACATTTCAAATGGATGATACATGCTAAATCTGAGTCCAGGCACAATGTAGGATTCTCCCTCAGCTGTTTTAAATATCAGACTCAAATCACAGGATCTAAGAATACAGTATGTTCAAGCATTTGACATGAAATGGCATGTTACCAAAGCCGCACCACTTTTAATCCAAAGCAAAAAATTAATCATTCAAGCAAGTGAGTCTCTTTGTGGTTTTATAAGAATAATATCCTGAATATAGAACATATAAGCAACTCTGTGAGACAGGCTTCAAGGCATTTTGAACATGTGGAGAACATGTATAAAATATTTATTTTAAAATCCCAGGAAGGACTGACTGGTTATACTTTTTATTAAATGCATCAGTTAGAAGGTGATGGTTTTCTAGTGCATTAGCATGTACATATTCTCTCTTTTCTATATACTAAACATGGCAGCCAGCAAAATGTCAAGTTCTTGTCAGGTGGTTTTCATGAATGGAATGGTGTAGGTATAAAAACACTGCCTTTATGCCATTTCTTCCTCTCTGTGCTTACTTGTGGGGTTTCTGTGGTCGCCGCTATTATTGTGACACACTGCAGATGTGTAGGATGTTGGACTTCTAAAATCCTGTTAAACACAGCTATATACTACTTGAACTGAATGTAATTAAAATTATATAATGCTACATTCTGTGGTTAAAATATTCCATGTTGTTAATGTTGCTACAATATGCACACAACCATAGATATACAGTATGGGAAAGATACACACTCACACTGAACACACATCCTTCATGTATTTCAGTTTCATTTGATACTGCTGACCAGTGAACTGTGGCGGCACATACTCCTGTGCCTTCATAACAGGGATCGGTTTCACAGTCTGCTATGGAAAGCACTTCCTTTAATAACCTTGAGCTTCATTCATAAAAATATGTTTGATATACTAGGGTTGTCAGTCATGAATGTCCTGTAACAGTATAGATTCTTCCGCAGTCTTAATTAAACTTAATCAACACTTAATTAAACATGAGTGTTTGCATATAATATAATATAATATAATATAATATAATATAATATAATATAATATTATAAGTGTATATACATTTCCACTGAGCTTCTTTTAAGTACAAGGTTGATTTACGGAATCTAATAGTATGAAAGCGGCAACTTACTAGCTAACTAAATAATCATCACAAACATCCATCTTACACAACAAGACATAATGGAGAGCACTTGAAAAAGTTGGATGAACTGAGATGTCAGAAAAGACTTTTTTTTGTTTTGTTTTAATTTCGATGATTAAAGCCTGAAGCTCAAGAAAATCAAAAATCCAGTGTCTTAAAATATTATACTAAATACAAAGAAATCTCAAAATTTATGTTGATTCATGCATTCAATACTTGGTTGGAACTCCTTTAGCACAAATTACTGCATCAATGTGGCCTGGCATGAAGGTAATCAGCCTGTGGCACTGCTGAGGCATTACTCAAGACCAGGCTGCTTTAATAGCAACCTTTAGCTCGTGTATTGTTAGTTCAAGTGTTTCACATCTTCTTCTTGAATGTACTCCATAGATTCTCTATGAGGATCAGGTCACGCAAGTTGGCTGGCCAATCACGCACATTAATGTCATGGTCAACAAACTAGTTAGTGATAGTTTTGGCACTGTGGGCAAGTTCTTAGTCCAGCTGGAAATAGAAATCGGCATCTCCATAACGCTTGAGAGCAGAGGAAAGCATGAGGTGCTCTTAAATCTCCTGGGAAGCGGTTATGTTTACTGTGGACTTGATTAAACACAGTATATAGAATGAAACCAGCAGATCACATGGCACCACAAAATCATTACTGACAGTGAAAACTTCACACTGGACTTTCATCTGGAAAGAGAACATTGGACCACTGAGCAGTCCAGTTCTTTTTCTCTCCTTAGCCCAGGTAAGATGTTAATGACATTGTCTCTAGTTCAGGGGTAGCTTGATACTAGAAATGCAACAGTTGTAGCACATTTCCTGAAAGACGTCTGTGCATGGAGGCTCTTGATGCACTGACTCCAGTCTCAATCCACTCCTCGGGAAGCTCTCCCAAGTTCCTGAATCATCTTTGCTTGAAATTTTTTCTTAAGCCTGCAGTCATCCTGTTGCTGGTGCAACTTTTCCTACCACATTTCCCCCTTCCAGTTAACTTTGCATAAACATGCTTCAATACAGCACCTTCTGTGGCTTACCCTACTTGTAGAGGATGCCTATGACTGTCTTCTGGACAACTTTCAAGTCAGTAGTCTTTCCCATGCATGTACTGAACTAGACTGTGAGTGAGTGAGACACACTATTTACACTGGATGAATAATAATTTACTCAAACTTGCTTAAATGTTCTAATATTTTGAGATACTTTTCATGAGTGATGTACTTAAGGTGGCCGTGACTAGGAATGCTCTAATTAACTTATTTTCTAAATGATGTCCATGTTCTTTAATTAAAAGCAGTTAGATGTAATAGTGTGTCCTTTAGGATGTCCTTTTACTTGGTATTAAAGCAAGGTATAATCTCTGGATCTTTCACCTGGCGTCTGTCTCAAAACTTTATTTTTTTTTACTGTATGTCTATAACATTAGGAAGGATCAGAAAAGGCTGCTCAGAAAGTCACTTTAAATAAATACATCTCCATGGCAAGTGAATAAGAACTTAAACAGTTGGGTATTACATCATCATCAGCTTTGATGGTAAAATATTTTTCTACTTATTGTAAGGGAAGATTTTGGAGGTTTCTTGTGGTTGACTGTTACTTGCGAATGCTTTATCTGCACTGCACTGAGCTGAGCAGGGACATCACCTGAAATTTGCTTATTTTAGTGGAAAATATTGAAGGGAATATTATACTGTGCCTAACACTATAGATGAACATGTGTATGTCTGAAACTATGCTATCTTGGTTGCTTTTTCTCAGTTGGGTATTGTTTAGTATATATCATAAGATGCAAGATAAAAAAAAAAAAGAAAAAAATATTTTCATTATGCTGTCCACTCTCCATTGTCCACTCTCCACCCACAGATGCATTCTGTTTTGCCTGAAATCTTATATTGATGACAGGAGAGTCAAACCACTCCGTAAAATATTCTTTAGCAAATCCCAAAGAATGTTACTGAGGTTAAGGTCAGGACTCTGTGGTGTCCAATTCAAATGTGAAAATGATTTCTCATCCTTCCAAAACCACCCTTTCACAATTAGACTGATTGCCTGACTCTTTTATTCAGCCTGTTGAATCTTTGCTATTGTCATCGTGAAATATGTCTATGCCACCAAGGAAAGCTAAAATCCATAGATGTGATAACCTGGACATTCAATGCATTTAGGTCATCAGCTGACTTCATAATGTTGCTGATGTATTGTATGAAGGGTGTATGGCTTCATGTGCTTCCCGTTTTACCTTGATGCAGTCATAGTTGTGGAATAGGGTCATTATGGACTCATCAGGCCACATGACCTTTTTTAGTCCTTATTTAGTCTTTTACTCCAAATTCTGTGCATTCTTTGTGCTTTGTGTGTCTAAATTACATTCATTCTTTTTTTTCTTTTTTTTTTTTTTTACAATACAACCTAACCTCAAGTGATTAAATCAATTCAATCACAGCTTTTTTTTCCCCGACCATATTTCTTCCACAAAGTTGATGGTTCAGCACTATCCTTCCAGATTTAAGTAATGAGTTGGACATTTTTTAATCCAATTGCAGTCATTTCAGATGTCTTCTTAGTTATTTTCTTTGCTTGAGGCACATAATCATTTGACAGTTTGACCCTTGTGAAACAGTTTTCCAAGACCACAGGATAAGTCTTCTGACATTGTTTGTACATCAAGGGTACATTTAACATTATTACTTACCGTACCAAAATAAAAATATTACATCAGTTTGATTATCAGTGAAATCATATTTTCAGGTACATTAAAAGTGTGATCAGAGAATATCTCATCGCTCATGTACAGTAGATTAATGTGAATCTTCAGTTCATAAAAATGGTCAATTTCATAGTTGTGTGTATTTAATCATAGTAAATATTTGAAAGTGCATATCATCCAAGGGTGACGTGGTGGGACAGCGGTCTGTATTGCCATCTCACAGCTCTAGGGTTCTAAGTTTAATGCTCTGCTTCAGTTACTACTGGACTGTGCTGCATGTTTTCCTTGTGTCGCCATGGGTTTCATCCTTGCTCTCAAGTCCCCCCCCCCACATTGTTCAAAAACATGGAAATTTGGCATTACTAAAGTGTCCCCTGACCACGGTTACGCAGTTGCTGAAAGTGAATGATGATTTTCAGTATCCACAACAGATTGATTTGTTCATTTATTAATTTGAGACTTTAACTCCAATCACCATTTTCCTCAAACAACATATTCTGTCCATTTCAATTTCATTTATATATTGCAATTAGCTTCAGAAAGTTGTCCTATTGCTGATATTCTTCATTTGCTGCATAGAGAAAGTGTAGGTGTAGATGTATTTTAAAAAAAAGCACAGTCTGGTCATGGAGTTACTACAGACATGTGATGAGTGGAGTAATTGTGATGTTACATACCGCAGCATACAGTGGTGGTTAAAAGTTTTGAAACATAAGTGTTTTATTGACAAAGTTTTTAAAAATGATTAACAATTAAGATAATAAGAATAATTATGCCATACAACAATTAATATTTGGAATGTCTTTATTTTTTGAAAAACCTGCTGAATCCAGTTGGGCATAAAGTCAAAAAGATGTCTGCAGTATTCTGTTAGCATTAGCACAATCCACGCCTGCCTGATTCTTGCTGATCATATACAAAAATTTGCCACAGAAGTTCACAATTCACGTAAGAATTCCCTAGTTTTAGGCATTTTTGTGCAGAGGTGGATACCCCGGCTTTAGGAAGTTAATGTCCTGCCACATATTTGTTCCCTCTGTTAACTAAACCAGCTGATTCTCATTAGCACAACTCTTCAGCCAGATAGGCTCGAACTAATTTGTGACATCACCTGTTTTGTGCAAAGGGAAAACTATAACACATGGCACATACTGTCTTGATACTTTTAGCTACCACTGTACAATATGTTACTCCCTCACCCGAAATGCTGGAAAATTCCTAATGAAGAAGAAGAGAAAAGAGGGCGAATGAATTTAGATGTCTTCTTCACAAAACATTGTAGTGCAGGTAAATCGTTCCATTCTGAACTTCTCCCGGACCAGCACTTTAGCCAAAGTAAACAAAAAGCAAGCTGAGAAAGTACTTTGCTCATTCTCACAGTTACCGCTAATGTCCCACCAGAGCCGCTGTTAAAGTGGCCAATTTGCAACACTGCATACTTATTAGCATTGGAGAACTTATGAAAAGTGTTATTTTACAAGGACCTCTCTACTTCTACAAAGAAAATACAGGGCATATGGAGAGAAATATTACACCACAATCAATCCTTCGCCAGAGGTGATTAGAACGCATAACTTTGAGTTTTTTATTTAAAGTAATTCCATCTGTCAAGCGAAGTGAAAAGAAAAAAAAAGAAAAAAAGAAAAAAAAGCATGATATGGAGCACACCGCTGACCAATTCCTGAGGTTGCTGGCTTGGAATTCAGGGGTGTCCCATGAGGTAAGCTTGCCAGTAATAAAAATAAAAAAAAAAGTGCAGTAATGGATTTTTGTAGTCTGTAAATCCAGTAGCCCAGTCATTACAACCCTATATGACATAGGCAAAACCCTGCTGTCCTTTCCTTGATCTCAAAATAAGGGGCACATTCTGCCCCTTTTCCAAATCAACGCTGTTTATTTGCTGTGTGCTAAAGAATTTCCCATGTGCACACAAACCACTCAAGTCTGGCGCAGCTTAATTGTTCACTTGACTCGTTCCATTGTGCTGCTGTCTGGATTGTGGCTGCCAACTTTTTTTGTTCCCACTTATGTCACATCAGGGTTGTCATTGTCTCAAATTGAATGTGCAAATAAATAAATAAATAACGATCAGCATGAAATTATTTTAATTAAAAGAATGAATGGAAACAAAATCCAACAGACGTGTATAAGAGGTGAACTATTTTACTGTGAAGATGGTAGTGTACTTCTTTATTGTCTTTTCTTGCACGGTGATTTATTGTCCTCAATATGTGGTAGTAATAAAACATTATCTACTGGAGAGCATACCCTAGCACAAACAATGAGTGAAAACACTTCCACAAGGACTGCTGCTGCAGGGCTGTGCACTGGTGATATGGGTCCTCATGAGGAGATGAAGTCAGTAAAATGCCCCATAAGGTTGATTTTATTTATTTATTTATTTATTTTTATTTTGGCTTTAAAATGGCGAAAGTAGAAGTAAAATGGATGCAATAAAGACCAGTGCTGCATCAGCTGAGGACATCTGAAAGGACTTTAGGGCTTGTTGCATTGCCTCCAGCAGTAAATGACTCATACCTCGGAGAAGGCCCACACTAAATAGATCATCTTAGCTCATTTCCAATGCACTGTGTGCCTACGGTGTGGAGGGCTTTGATGATATAAGAGAGACCAGTGAAGTGACACAATTGAAAGGAATAAAAGAAATGACAGATAATAATTCAAAAGTCCTCAGATGATAAATAGTGTGCTGCTGTAGGATTGCTCAAACAAAATCCTACCCGAATCCCTCCTTAACAACGCTTTCTTGCAGCTTTATCACAGCCATTCGAATTTGTTATGGTGACGGCCCGACTGGAGTCTTATCTTCAGTATTTACCCTGGCTCCTCAAAAAGTGCTGATCCAGTGACTGGTGTGTGTTAAACTCGGAGAATAATGGAATTGTAATGGATGAGGGATAAACATGAGGGGATATACATGCAGCATACTGGCTCCTGGAATCATTCCAGTATATCCCAGAATGGGAGTTACATCGTAAAGAATTCACTGAAACAGCAGACTAACTACAAAGCTGAAACATGAACTGTGTCAGAGCTAATAATGGACTTCAAAACACACAAAACCTAAGACTTTAGTGATAAGAAAGCAACACTAGACTCAATAATCTCCAAAATCAATCATTTGAAACTTATTTGAAGTGCTGAAACTCCACACTAGATCGGTCAAGTCGGATAACCCACTATTCATCTTTTGGAGGACACGATCTCAGAGGCATACAGTAGACATTGTCCTATATTTTATTAGAGGTTGTTATTGCAGTTTGAAATCTATTAGACGACAGTTAGTTGCAACTGAATAACGTGATTGGACAAGAGGCTTTTCACTAATGGTCATGTCTCACTTCATGTCCAAGGTGTTCTCTAACCATTAATTACACTAACTGTTGGGCGCAGCAGCGGAAATAAGTAGGTCGGTATGGTGCGTCATGCTGAGGATAGAGCAGACACATTCCAAAACCCATATTTAAAACCAGTCACAGATGCATTTTAGCAAGAAAACACATCTAATAACATTATTTAATTTTAAACAATACTCACCTAAGGCAAGCTAGAAAGCTAACTAGCTTTTAACACAAGGCTGAATGCCAAATTCCTCTGTAACCCCTAATCCAGGGAACTCCTTGGTGTGTGGGACAAGAGATTGTATACCATAACGCAGTAGCTTTCTATTTAACATTATTTGGGATCGAACCATGGGCCCCAGAAGTTTGTACTCTAAAGTAGAATAAGTGCAAATATAAAGTAAATATTTAAAGTTTTTCGGGACTGCCCACCACCTCCATGTTTTATTATCCTCACCCTTTGGCTACATATTAAAGATAGGAATGTAAAACTACTTTCACCCCTGTTAATAACATTAGCTGTCGGTTGACAGCTGCACCCTCTCGCCTACAACCGAATCACAGCCGTGTTGATATTTATTACAAAAGCACTCCCTCTCATGTGATATTGCTTAATTACATCATGCCAGATTTGACACAATCTATGACAGAAATTGCTATTTGAATGCAAAAGAAATTTAGGCCGTATTAGGAAATCCACTGTGCACAGCAGGTGTCAGGATTGAAATGGGAGGCTCTTTTCCTCTGGCGCCTTCTGAGAATTGCTCTGGAGATTATCAGCATTAGCCTTTGGATGTCAAATCACAGCCTGTCATGTTTATATCGTGCCAGACTTGTGCGTATGGCAGCTGCTTTTCACCTCTTGAATTCAAGAATATCAGGGTGCCCATACACATTGCGGCTTAAACACTGTCTCTAGAGCAATATGGAAAAACACTTACGGTTTTCTGCTTTTATTTGATTTCATGAGTGCGTCTGTGCCAGAGAAATCTACTTTCATGTGGGAAAGTGGAGTAGCTCATGCTTGCCCCTCAAAAACTGCCCTCTCACGACAATAGGACATGCATGGATGTCTGGTCTCTGTCAGGAGCATAGTATTGTCTGTGTGGATCATTGCCTTAATATGACTTGGAAGGGACTTTAAAAGGAACAGAGCGAAAGCACGCTTAGTGTACCAGGCACGATGTATGCCTTTTGTTCGTTCAGAAGGTGGGGTTATATATATATATATATATTAAAAAAAGAGGTTATAATGCCGAAAACGTCTGGCATAAATGGTAATGTCAGAACTTTTGTCCAGAATGGTTGTTCTTTAATGTGGAATAAACTTTGAAATGAGTGGGAAATTAAATGAGTGTGAAATGAACAGGAACAAATGAAAGTCAGAGCACTGCGAACACTTTAAAAAAGTTTTATGTATAGATTATGGAGGTCTTGCTAATGAGCTAATGAATCCATCATAAGTGGTAATTCTGGGAAAGTGCTACAGTATTCTTTGTACACGTCCTAGGGAGTTAGGGTTGTGGTGAATCCTAGGAATGCTGGGTATGACAAATGCTTGAATGGAACACCGGTTAATTGTAGCACACCATACACACGCATTCATATTGTGTGGCAAATTACCGAAGTGCATGTTTGTGGTGGGTGGGAGAAAAACCTTAGAACCTCAAAGGAAACCCACAAGGAGACAGGGAGAAATTGTGAAACCCTGCACAGCTCAGGATTGAACCAGGAACCATGCAGCTGTGTGGCAGCAGGGATAAAATAAGTGCAATATCACGTCATTATATCATTGCACTACATTCTGTTTGCACACATCATCTCTCAGGTTTACGGTAAACTAACAGAACACATTGCAAATTACATATAAGAGCATGTATTATACAGTACTAAAATACCGCCTTAAAACTGACTGTAAAAGTATTTATTAGTTTTTTACTACCTTGTTTAAATCACAGGTCTTAAATGTAATTTATAACATATTCCATTAGATTACTCTAATCTGTAGTAAAGGACATTTAAAAAGTAACTTACGCAATACTACGTAAATGGGACTCAGTGTGTACAGTAGATGAGCAACCTGTGCTTTTTCTGTGGTGCAAAGATCTTTTTCAGAGGGTTGCTCATGCTACTTATTACTCATTTCACCGCTTTATTGCTCATTTGTTACTACGTTTCCTCTTTCCTCCCACTTGCACTACTATATGTAATCTTAGGATGGCACCGTACTGGATCTACTCTCAGTATTCTTTGGATAGCACTAGGGGTCTATGATTCATAAAGTAATTTTGACGTAAAACAGTTTTGATCAGGGAGCACTATGTTGCTGATGCATAATGCTGCGACATTCAAGACACTCGGCTGTCATTACATCCGACTTACGGTACATTACAGCAAATTGTGCCTCCCGAATTCTTGGTTGGTTCTTTCATTCACGAAAATAATCTTCACATCAATTCAACTAATACCTTTGGATATAGATCTTATTTTATTTTCACCTACTGCAAAATTGGGTGATGTACAGTATTCTGTATTTTTATGTTTGTAATGTCCTTAAGCCAAGTGTCATAATGGTATTTGGTTCAGGCAAGTGAGGTGGCAAAACCCAAGTAAAACTTTTAAGAACAAGGCCGTTCCTGTTGATACTGAGAAGTTTCTTTCTCTTGTTGTTGCTGAACCCACTTCCTCCTGAGGCACTGTCAGATTTAGTTGCAGCAGTTCTACTGTAGCTGTCAGAGTTTTAAATCAGTTTCACAATATTGTACTCACTGGAACAGTCCACTAAAACATCCAATCCAAATACATTAACAAAAACATTCTAGGACATGAATATTGGGCAGTTATTCCTTATCTATTTATTTGTTTGTTAGCTCGTTGCAAAGTGCTTTTACGCAATTTTCTGTGAAATTGGCACTAGTGTGTTGTTCTAATTTCTTAACAAACCTACTCAACCTAAATATCACAATCACCTATCAACATAAAACACTGCTCAGATCATGGTATTGTATTTCTGCCACATCACCTATGCCTACATGTGCAAGAAAGAAAAAAAAAAAAGACTTTTTCAATAAATTGTTTTGAGAGTATAATAATTTATGACATGCCAAGTACCAAATCCAATTCAATATGTGATGTAACACTTCATGCTTACTGATGCATGCTGGGTATTGTCTAATGCCTTGGATAAGTCCAATTTCTTTGAGACAAAAAAAAAAAAAAAAGGTTCTTGGGATTGGAGAGACATGTGGCACCTATAAAACTTCTGTCAGCCAGTTATAGCTGGCGTAAATTCATGCACAACAGCACAAAACAGTTGTTCGCAGTATTTTTATTGAAACATCCAGTAACGTTATATAAAGTTCTATGAATATTACAAAGTACCAGCACATAGTTTTTTTTTCATAACCCATAGAGAGCTTGAATTCAAACCCAACACTAAGCCAAAGCTCTTGCCGTGATGTGTTTATTCTCTGATCTCTTTCGCTGGCTTGAGTTAGCAGTCTGTCTCTCCTGAGTGCTCATAATCCCTGATCTGTGTAAGTCCACTGGGATAGTAACCTGAGGTGTGCACACATGTGGTTCAGCTCCTCTGTTTGGTCCAGTGAGGCTTGTGTATTCTGCTCGGGGGTTTTGTGAATGGAGCCTGTAGGGGGCTGGAGGTGGGAAACTGAATCCCTTGGGATTTGCTGAGCGTCTGCTCACACATGAGAGTGCCTGCTCTGGAGGAATTATAAGAGCTGAGGGGCCTTAATGCCTGGCCAGCTGTTAGTGTTCACATTGTACCACTGAAACAGGAACCAGATGACAGGCTTGAGGGGAAAGTGATAAAATGCTCTTTTGCATTCTGACTTCTGTGTGCATCAATGCCCAAAGATTAATACTAAAGCTGAGACTGTCGACTGTTTTTCATTGCTCAGAGTGTCTGTCCACATTAAGATCATTTGGAATAAACAGAAGACTCTTTGTATTGATTTGCTTGATGTCTTACACTGATGCCAACATCGTATGTGTGTTGATATAAAGATAAATAGCAATATAAACCTTGATGGAAGACCACAATGAATTTCGAATGGAAATTAAGTGAGTTAATTCAATCTATGTCCTAAGTAATGCATAATAGATGTCTTTAACCACAGACATTTCCCAGCCCTTATCCTCTGCACCTGGAAGATATCTTACTTTGCAATCTCTCCGACTGTGTGCTCGCTCGGTGACTCAGTATAAAGTGCACTCTCGGATCCCTGGCATCTGTGCCGTATGTTGACCGTGACTCTGGCAAAGTCTGACAGACTCAATTAGAGCCATTTTTTCAGTGTTAACGCGTCCTTGTGTCTATAAAGTTGTAGTTTCAGATAATCCTAAGGGTTTAAGTGGAATTCACCAGATGATGTCATGTTCCATTTTTCCGTCTTATCTTTAATAATCTGCTTTAAAGTAACTGTTAGAACTTTAGCACCTATTGTAGTGAGCAGTTATTATAGTTTCTTGAAAATTAATTATTCAGACAAGCACTGTGTATGATTTATTATAATTATTCTCTCTTTCTTAATTAGAGCTATGTAATTACAATCCATTATATAATTCTAAATATTAAATGCATTTTCTGACATTATAATGATTCTTTTATAAAAAGTGACTATGATGTTAGGAACATTATAAAAAAGTTGTACAACAGTAGTATCGGATTAATGAAAAAATATACGTATATTCAAAAAACACTCAGTGTATCATGTGCTAATGCTTCCACACACCATATCTAAGTGCAGATTCTACAGTCATAGAGTCACCACCTTTATCAAGGCCACATCAGAGTAGTGTAGTTGGCTGCAATACTAATAGCAGTCTGTCATTCAAGAGCCATTTATAAAACAATTCATCACTCATCACTTCTGTGAAGCAGATGGCTGCTTTACCGATACATTAGCATCCACAGGGACAGTTGTGACCACTCAGGGTCAGAATTAGCATACATCATCACTTCCTGCAAGGAGCTATGGCTAGAATAACAAGGTTTCGGTTAAAGACAGTGAAGTCAGTGACTAAATAATAGATGGTCAAGAAACTTATATATAGTGTATACTATATATATACACTACCACTCAAAAGTTTGGGATTTCTTGCAGTTTTTTTGGTTTTTGTTCAGTGATTTATTTTCTACATTCTACAACAATACTGGGGATTTAAAAATTATAAAATGGAATTTTATACATATGGAATTAGGTAATTACTGTATGTAGCAACAACAACAACAACAACAACAACAACAACAACAACAACAGTCAGTTGTTATTTTAAGACACAGAGGCCAGCCTTTTTTGGAATAGTTCTTGCAAGAGCAGTATTTGCAAATGCATTTGCAAAACCCATCAAGCACCATGATGAAACTGGCTCTCATCAAGACCAGGATAACAGGTATAATGTCTTGCTTATAATTAAAATTTTATTGTTAATATTATTTTACTGTTTAATACATTTGGATTACTTGTAAGTAATATTGTTGGATTGTTGTGCCTTTTTTATTAAAAAAAATGAAAAATAAAATATTGCTGTGCATTAGGCCTATATCTACTGTATGTGGTCTTTGCACCGGGTTGCTCTTGTTGTCATTCTTGTGTTATTTGCTCCCTCTCTCTCTCTCTCTCTCTCTCTCTCTCTCTCTCTCTGGTCTTATTCTTTCATTTGTGTCATTGAGAATTTTAAAATTTATTAAAGCTATTATGCAATGTCTATGATTCATGTGAGGCAGCCGTGGCTCAGGTGGCAATATAAAGGCTCTGGGTTACTGACGAAGGTTGGGGGTTTGAGCCACAGCGCCCCAAATTGAGACCCTGAAGCAAGGATCGTAACCCCATCTAATCCAGGAGTGCTGTATCCTGGCTGACCCTTTGCTCTGCCCCCACCTGCCTAACTGGAATATGTGAAAAACTAATTTCACTGTCCTTTAAGGTATATTTGACAAGTAGTTGAAGTAGTTGAGTATTAATTCATAACATTTCTCTAGCTGGATGTTGGGTTGATGTTGGCAATGCAGGGGAGGTAATATTATTTTGACGTTATACACTATTTTTTGTAACATACAGGTTTTAAACTATAATACATACCTTTATAAATAGACTTATAAACTATAGTTCCTTTGAACTTTTAACCAGGTTTCTTTGAACCTGATCCTGGTTGCTTTCTCTTAAAAAACAAGACATCTAAATGAGTCAGGATTTATTTCAATCGTTTACTTCACTGTTCATAGATCTACTGTAAACATAGCATAAAGCCCAAATTCTAACAGAATACGAGCCTGACTATTATGTTATTAACTGTGCTGATTTAGTTAGGTGTCACTATATATTTTTTTAGCGAGACCTAGGATATTGACAAGACATTCTTATTTTTTGACAGAACCCTAACTTGACTAGCCAGTCACTATACCTTTAAAGCTAGATTTGACCTTAAGTCTAGAATAGTTTTAATACCTGGAGCTTTTATTGACGCCTGGTGTGTGCGTCTTCCAGGTTTGCATGCAGCGCTTTCATTCCCCCCGTTTTCCCTCCCCTCCTTCGGACACTGAGTTCCGGCTCTTTGACTCGCTAAGTCTGTCTGATGCTTTGTTATAACACACCTATACTTCACGTAGAAAATATTTGGAGCTAAGCATAAAATATTCAGGGCTGAAGCTCCAAATGATCGGACCTAACGACACCACTGTTCGTGTCTTTAAACAGATTGAACTGTAACGGAATGATTTTAGACAATAATGATTGTATTATTGCATTATAATTTCATTGTCTTTAGATGTATTGGAATATATAATTTAGGGGTGCATGAGCAATTTAAAATTGCCTATGTACTGAATATAGAGTGCACACTTACGAAGGGCTTTCTTAGTCAAAATAGCTATGGTTCAAAGTAAATCTTTGGCACTCTTCACAAACTAGCAATATGTTTTAAAACTTCTGGTTTATAATCCTCAGCTGTAACCTCTGGAACACACAAAGTTTTTTGGACAGTACAAAGTCACATATATAGAGAAAGACAACTAAGACATCTGGACCTGGTCTTGCTTTCACAAAGGGTGAAAACCGCAGGATAGGACGGAAATGCAGAAAATACAACACAAGACAAAGAGCCTCTTCAGGAAACTCTTAAGATTCAAAAGGAACAAAGCAGCCAATAACAGCTTGCTCTGAGCATTTATATCAACGAGTCATTTGTGCTGTTGACTGTTTAAGGAAATGAAGTGCAATTTAGCCTGTCGCCCAAACCCAAACTTGTGAATCTTCCATCTTGGTGCACATTGTTTTTGTTTTGCATGTGCAGTGTGAGTCTGGCCTTGAATACATGAAGTAAATCGGGTAGATCCAGGCTAATGTGCTGTGCCTTGGAGCTGCTCAGGCTTTCTGGTCTCCCAACAGTCTTTCCCTACTCATTTTTCAGATGTCCTTCTCAATAATAGATACCTTTAAGCCAAAACTCACTTGTGTATAGGCGGTTTGCTAGACGCTTCTGGTGGACCAATCGTTCTGGAAAAAGTTGGACGATAGCTTGTGGTTGAACGTTTACATCATGGCTCGTATCAGTAACCTTTAGGGAGAAACAAATCAGTGTTGGTTAATCAATAGACCTTTTGTTGGTGCAATGCCACAACTCCCTTGTTTATTACCAGTGTTATTTCCTTCAACTTCAGTAGATGTATTTTAGGGTTCATTTAAAAGGAGATAATGGTAGGATCTTAGTGACATGTAATTGGTCCTTACTTATAGCTACTGGCATTGCACCAAAGTAATATGGCAACACTTTTATGACCTCTGCAGTCTCACATTACCAGTAGTGATAATGTGGGGAGCAGTATGCACTTAGAAAAATTATATGTCATCTGGACCCCTATTATTCTGAAACTGAACAGAAAATGCTGAAAGTGGTGCATGTCTTCGATTATGAAACAGCGTCTTCATCCTTGACTGAAACCCTAAAAAAGAGAAACGACTGATAAGTTGTAGCTTGTACCATGTTTCTCCTCAAGGGAGGTATAATTTATTATATTTTATATTGTTTTCACCAGTGATCTTCATTAATTTTTGTAATTGTATAATTTGAGCTTATGTGAGCAGACTGACACTCAATGAAATGTAGTAGATCACAAGACCAGCTGTTAGGCTCTGAAGATGAGGATGCCAGACTAATGCCAGCCTTTCCCTTCTCTAGTGGTCATATATCCCTTGATCCCTACAATTTAAAAATATGTATGCATTGCCTTGTACTGGATTTCAAGGCATCGTATGGCTTGACAGCTGAACATCTCAACTGAACTGCAGTGCTAAAATGTGTGTTAAGTGAAGGCATATTAAATAGGTTATGCACCGTTTGGAGCTGTAGTCTGGAGTGAGGTCATTCCACCTGTTCTTGACATTATATGAAAACTCTAACTTCACTTTCAATTCCTTAAGAAGCAGGCATTATGACTATAAAGGTAATTCAAGGGAAAGGTTTAATTACATTAAATACATTGCTTACTCAGACATCAGAACATTAGTGTGTGTAAATATTCCTCCTGAAGCATGTGACTGTAAATAAAGAAAACAGAATAATAAAGAATATCTACAAGTGCAGCTTCCCATTTAATTTCAGGCATTAAAAAAAAAAATACTATAAACATGTTCTGTACACAAACAGCAAATCGTACAGTAACGTTGCCAACAAGGTCAACTTGTCAACAGATTTGTTACATGAGAAGCCAGAAATATAAGGCCTAACATAGGGCAGGATTCCTCTTTGATCATTTGTTTCATGATGATGAGAAAAGGAATCAGCAATGTAATACGTTATGACGTTATCATATCTTTGTCTACTGTCAGTGTCTACTGTCCATCTGACCCCCACTCTTTCCTCACATATAGTATTGCTACTGTATGCTCCATTTTTTTTTTGCAGTTTCATAACAGACAAAATAACATTCATATTAATCATAATATATAGGCTAGGTGACAAAAGGGTGCGTCTCAATAGATTACATGCCATTGTTAAAGGTAGCAATCTACTAATGCATTACCTTTTACAGTTTGCGCCACACACATCAACCTGGAAACTATAGGCTAAACCATATATATATATATATGATTTCAGTTCCAGTGTGGATAAGTAAACACTTTGCAAGGTTTTTTGAGCTGTTACTTTTTTGTGCTACTTACTCATAGTAGGTAATTACTATGAAGGTGAAATTATTCTTTGACATTGGTTGATTGATTGGGAGCCTGTGCGCTTTTCACTGACATATGAAATTACATGGCTTCCACGATGGCGTAGTCGAAAACAACATGCAAAGCACTGCTTATATGTGCTGCGACTGAGTGCAACTCAGTAGCTATCCCTCCCTGATGTCTCATGACATGCTCCAGCACTACCAGGTAAACATAAGTGAGCGAAATCTGACAAGCTCGTGCTGATTCCAAGACCCACGTGATGTTGTGCTTGGACAGGAGCGTTGTAGCTACATGCGTACACAAGAGTGATGTGTAGAAAGCAACCTCTGTCTGACTCCGCTGAGCTCAAGCTAATTCCAATGAGATACTATTTTAAACCGTACCTCATACTTTATTTCCATGCCAAAATCATTATCCCAATTCCACATGAGAAAGGACATGCAGCACGGGAGGAGCGTCTGCACACAGTTGTTGCATTTAGCTAAATACTGTAAAGATGTTCAGTCGATGTTGGAAAACATTACTCAGTGACAAGGTGTGTTCCGTTATGAGGCAGCTTTCATATTATCCCTTCAAAGGTAGCTGTCTATTACCTAAAACAGGAGCAGACATACTTTTTGAGGCCTTTGGTCATTATGCATTATGACTGTTAGGATGGGAAAAAACCACCAGGATGTTTTTTTGCTGAATAACATAACGCTTCGAGCTACTGTAAGTTAGCTGTATAATCTTACTTTTAACTGGTATTTATTTAACATAAAAAAAAAATGCACACAAATATAAAAGTATTTCTGAAATTGTTTTGGTCAAATTGGTTTGGTGAACAGACTTATTACAAAAGGCACCTCAATGAGCTTTCTGATCGGGGCAGTCAATATCTTATCTGGTCTACCTGTACCCAATTGAAACCAGTTTTAATAATAACTTTTATGTCAAAAATCGGTATATGAACTGGACATCTAGGACTGAATTGAACATATAAAGGTATATTATAGTATATGACTTTTGAATTTGGGCATGAATGTAATTGACTCTGCCGCCATGGACTTCACTGTGAGATTTGTTTCAGACTCTTAATAAGAGACTTGACTGAATTATGATATGATGATGTGGCAACGTGGCAGGAATTTCACTGATAAATGTTCCCCCTGCTCCTTGCTAACAGAAAGTCTAAAAAACATGAAGTCGTAGGTCCGGCAGTAAGCCATGTGTACTTTTTTTTTTTTTAAATCTTATTAGCCCTTTATCATGTTGTAGAAGCAGTCCTGGAAACTTGACAATATAGAGTTCAACAGCCATGTATCACGAATAAAGAAAAAAAAATTAGGCAATAAGAAACTCTAACAGGCTTTTCTTTTTATTGATGGTAATGCCTCCTGGAAAATGACTATTTAACGCCTTTTTGCTTCCATGATTACAACCACAACACAGAGAACAGCTCGAATGAATGGAGAGGGAATGTATTTTTGAATTTTTCACAATCCCAGAATCCCAGTAAATTTTTCTTTTCTTTTATCTTGTTTTTACAAATCTATGAAAATTTTGCACTAAAATATCACAAACATGTCTAAGGAAAACAACTGTGCATTTCAAATTGTGTGCAAGTTTGAAATTATTACAGTACCCACCCACCCTTTTAAATTCATTAGAGCTTATTGTTTTCCACTAGCTCCCACATAAAGGTTGGAAAATCCCTAGAGAATATTCATAAAGTAGTCATATAAAAGACCAGTTAGCAGGCAATTACATTTCTGAGAACTATTCTGAAGCCAATGAAAGAATCTCTATTCAAACAAAAGTGACAGTGGCCCACTCTATTCACATTTCACCTTCAGCATACATACAGTACGAGCTGGCTCTTTTGTCCAGAGGACACATTAATTTGGACAGAGCAACACACATTTTAATTTTACACTTGTCTAACAGCTGGTGGCAACATCGTTGTGAGCACAGTGATATCAGATCGTGTTATTTAAAGGATAGAACTAAAACTGACTTTTTTCTTCATTTTTTTTTACTACCATTGAAGTAAATGGTTACAGAAATTGCCTAGATGCAACAGCTTGTGCAAACCACACAGAAAATGGCAAATGGGAAAAAGCAATCAGGTCTGATTCCACCACTTTATGCTATGATAAAAGAAACAAACTTAAGCGAGCTTAGATATAAGAAAAAAAAAAACTCTTCATATATGGTAAAGTTTTGATATATGGTAAAAATTGAAGCTAAATATCTTCTTTTATATTTATTAAAATCCTTGTTGTTTAACATACAGGCTCTGTATGTGTGTATAAATCACATGCAATTTTATGTGGGCAATTTTACAGCAATAATGACATTTAATCATTTCAATGGAAAGGAAAACACAAATGCACTCATTTGTAGACCCAGATAGTAAATCTTTATGCATTATGTAACTGCTGTGTGTTTCTGGACATAGGGCACTGAATATTAAAGTTCTCCGTAGCACTGTTAATGAAGAGGTCAGACATTCTGGGTATAGTTTTTGGCTGTGGTTGGGAGAGAGGCTAGAGTTACTCCAGCTGCCCACCCAGATTTTTTGGAAAGAGGAGTTGTCCAAGGTGATATCACAGCCAAAGATATTACACTCGTGATAAAAAAAAAAAATTATCTAGATGCACCAAAGTGAGAGGAGTCCTCAGATATGTGAAAGGATTAACAAGTCGCAGATGGCGTCTCAAGGTCATCACAAACTGCAAATGATATCTTTCGAGGAAGAGGAGAGCAGCATCAAACAGAGGTGCATTTGTCACTCCAAATTTCAGTGGGTAATGAACAACTTATGCACAAAATCTTTTCTAAAACCCTCCATTTTTAGAGATTTAATGAAACCAATAATTCTTTGTTGACTGATCTTAAGAATCTATAGAAAATAGAAAGTTTCCTAAAGTATAGAAGGTTCAACAGTCAGAAAAAAGCTATGAGAATTTTTTTTCCATCAACATAAAAAGCAATTAAAGCAAAGCAAATGATAAAGTTTTTTAAAAAAAAATATTTGTACACAACAAAGTGTGTCTAAGGATTTATCTATACTCAGTATGCACTGATTTTGCTGCATTTGGGAGTAAAAACCTTATGTAAAAGACACATGGAAGACACATTGTATGTGAAAATCTTTTGCATTTACTATGTTTGGTTACCTTCATTATATCCTTTTTTCAATTGGGAGATTTTAATACTCTATGTCCATGGGACATATCTGTACTATCACAACGAAGCACTGTCATCAACCTCCAATGTGTAATGGAAACTGGTACAGGAAGAGGCTGACAATTCTGTAAACTGAAGCTTTTGTATTGTTAAAAGTTTTCTCACTATCTTCAACAGTCTTTGTAATTAACTTGTCTTGCTTGCGGTCAAAACTCAGCATTGTTTTCCCTTTCCAATTTTTTTTCGCCAGTAATTCACCACATAATCACAAGTTTGCTATATTCTTTTTATTGAAACTCAACGTATGATTGATATCAATTTAAACATTTACATTGGCACAAACACAATTTCAGGCTGAAATTTCCATTGTGCAATAAAACCCGTGGGAGCTTGAGTTATAGCATTTTTCTAAATCATAAAAGAATTTGCATTGATATAACCAAAACAATTTTGACAAACTATGCATTTTAACACATCTGTGACTTGAAGAAACTATGTACAAAATATTCCCTGAAGCTTGTAATACTTTTTGCTTCTTGTATCTTAAAACTGCCAAAATGAAGATAAATTATTTTTCAAATGTCAAACTATGTTAATTAAAGAAAACTCTTAAAATGAAGTTGATGAACTAGATTGCATCATAAACCTTTAGGGAAATGACACCAGAACATTATAGGGAAATATTCCAGTAATTTCAGATTATATGTACAGTAGTAGTCCAAGAAAGGCATACAGTATATGACATATACTGTAGGAACATGGCAGAGTTTGACTTTAATCAGGAGATTTATTTTGTAATAAGCTCAGTCAGCAATGATTGCATACAGTATAGCATAGTAAAGTACAGTATAATTGGTATATAGTGGGTGTATATATAATCTATATAGAGGAGTATAGTATATTATAGTATACTGTAGGATAGCATACAGTGCAGTTTAGGCCTAACATGAGCCTCAAACCCCATTGCTCATTTTTCAAGAGGATGAATAAAACTTATGAAAATAATTAAAACAGTAATACAGTTATTATTAAATGTAACAGTAAAATTTATTAAAATATTTGTTTTAATTATAGTAAATTTCAACAGCAGATGCATACAGTATGTCTGCATTCATTCTATATTTTCTTTCATTATTATTATTATTATTATTATTATTATATCTTTTATTTGCTTATTTTTTTTTAACTGCATTGCTTCTTTTGTCCTACCCTAATGTGTATTCATCACGTTTTTTAATTATAGGCATTCATCAAGCATCATCTGTTTAGACGTCAGATTCTTGTATAGAGGCTTCATGATGGTTTTGTTGTCATGCATTGCTGAGTTTGTATGTTTTGTATCATAGCAACTGAATGGAGGCAGAGGCATGGATGGCTGTTGGAACTGCCTCACATTCAATGAATGGGCAACATTATCAGTGTCCATAAGATCTCTTTGTATGTTTGACAGCTCCTTGTCATTTTCACGGGGGTGTGGATTTGTTAGGTTGCAGCAGGAGGGATCTGTGAAAGACTGGCTTTGCGGACACACGTCACGTTAATGCCAGGTCAAATCAAAAGGGCATCGGTGCAGCACAATGAATCAGACACTGTTGATTACTTTTTTAAAACAGATTTTGCAATCTTATCGATTATGTGTTAAAAAACTACTTTGAGCATTAACTGAGCATTTCCTCAGTGAGTATTGAGGTCATCACTGACCGCGTTGTTTCTGAGATTGTAAGAGTTTGCAATGTATTTGTTAATGGCAGGATCCATCACTTACATTTTCCTTTCTCGCATAAGTATTTTTTTCAATTACTGTGATTAGTAAGTAATTAAGTAATGATAAAGTAATGCTTTTTACTAAAAAAATGTATAATAATAATAATAATAATAACAAAAAAAGAAGTAGGGTAATACAGCACACAATTATCTATCAATGCAGTGTGTTCCAGGGTCAGTGCTACAAACATATACAGTATAAAACGGTCACGCAGGCTTGATAGTGAAATGTATGCTGTATTACGAGCGATTAGCGGGGGTATGATAAAGAGGAGAGGAGAGGGTAGCAGGAACATGGTATGGTTTGAAGTTAGCAGAATGCCCAGACTGAACATGTTTAACTTATTTTAAGACCCTACAACCACAATAGTAGAAGCATCTAAATGTGGTACCTGTTTATTAATCATCCTAACTGTATGCTACAGGCCCGTTGAACTCCTTTCAGCAACACGGCCACTAGTTATAGATGGAGTACCAGACTCACTCTGACTTCACTGAGCTGTCTGTTGGCGGCGGCTGCTTGATCCATGGCATTTGTGGCGCCTTGTGTCAAGTGTAGCGGGAGGTGGAGGGTGTGGGGTGATGGCTGAGGTGCTAGAGCAGCTGTCTGAGCCAATCTGTGTGCATTTGAATAGAGTTGCTTAAGAAAACAGTCATCCTTTCACATAATGTTAAGTTTCATTGTTTAAGAGAAGACGATTTGGTTTCAGTTAAGTTTTCAAAGCTTTATGGTACAATTGTTTGTACTATGTGTGCAGAATTTTAATGGAAAAATTATATTTTTAAAGAAAACATGGAATGAAAACAGTCAGTAATTATTGATTTCAGAATATCTTATGAGAGAGGCAACAGTTATAAGACAGCTTTTTTTCCCTGAGACTAGAACAAGAGACAGCATGCAACGTACGCTACGCTCGACCTTGGTGCATCTTTCCCCAGTGGTCCCTAATCAAGGAGGATATTGAAACTGCAGCTTCAATTTAAACGTAATTTATGTTCATCATTGCAAAGAGGCCTAAAGGATGCAACACATTCATGACTGATAAACCAGACTGATTAATTACATGGGCGTTATGATACTTTTTATTGGGCCTGAACAAAGTGTCACATGGCGCCAGATTTGTGCCATGCTGAATAAAGGTAAAATGCGAGACAAGACCACCCGTCACATACAGTAAGTTCCCATTGCATCTTAACAATATCAACGAACTTACAGGAACAGGGTCAAAATGGAAGAAAGTGCATTTACCAAGTTCTTACTACTTGCTACATCCCTGTCAGGTTCTCAATGTGTCCATCATGTTGTCACTACTGTCCTATTACGAAAACAGGATCCTGTGCTTGCCAGGTACATTGAGATGGAGTAGAGTTATTACTGTGTCTGATCAGATTGCGGTGTGCTTTTCCAGGTGCTTATCACCTGCTTACTGTGTTATCATTGCATCCGGGAGGTTGGTATAAATACCATGACACATGTAGTGCTTTTCATCACTAAGTGACGGTGTGAGGAACTGGATGCAGTACTGTATTTATGCGAAATTCTCTGAACATGATAGGGACACGCTGAAAATCTGCTGCATGTGCGCCATAAACGTGGCAAGCACCACAAGAGCGTAACTTAATGCAGCCTTCTACAACATACAGTACAGTAGCATGAACCTACCATGGTCATAGCAAAAGCCTGAAGTTGTTGTTGTTCATTGACGTAGAAACATCCCAGTGACATCCCAATAACAACTCGGTCAGAGAACCAATCAATCATTCCCACGTGCAGGATGCTTGTAGTACATCAATGAAGCCCCTAAGAGGTGTTAGTAACACTATTAGCTGGTAAGTGCATCATCAGTACATCCTTATTAAGGTTTGTCTTGCTTTGACCATGTCATCCATCCATTAAACATCTATTGTCTCCATGTCAAGCGAGTCCTTACAGGTTTGTACAGCGTCCGTGCCAAATAGTACTGCACATATTGCTACTGTGTTCACGCATTTTTTTTTTGCGGATGTAGTAGAAACGTGGCTCAGTGTGATGAGGTAACAGCTATGAATATTACTATGTCATTTAAAACCTTTCTCTTAGATCCTCTGAGACTTAAATACATGCAAGAAGATGAATGAGCTCCAGAGGCGACACCATCTTTAGCCAAATGAAGCATGTGTTTGGCTGACCGACTGGATGGACCTGCTGTAATAAAAGACATTTTATGCAAAGTGTTCATGAAAAAAATATATAGTAGTGCCGTTCTTTCCAATCACACATTTTGCTGCAGCAACAACCCATGCTCCTTTCTGTCTAACCACACCAGAGAAGTAGCGTTTAATCGTTCGAACCATTCTAGACACAAGCATGACCATGGTAGGAGCCTAATTAGCAATAGTAACCTGTCTCTTCTTGTAATAATGGCTATGATGTTACAATTAGAAAATTAGTAATATCTAAGATTTATGATGCATTTTACAGATTTTTATGAACCAGGAATCTTGCTCTAAAATGTTTGGATTTGGCCCAAGAGCAGGTGTTTCTCTTGGAAGCCAAGAACCAGAAATCAACTTTTACAGTCAGTGTTGCTGAGTGAAACCAGCTTCCAAGTGTGCACCATTCTCCTCTGTCACACTGTACATTCGTTAAATGTTTGGCTTAGAGGGACTTTACTGACTGACATGCGTTGATATAGCTATGTATCATCTAGCTGCATAACTGCACAGTGCTACATACTCTTGATGTCAAGGGCAGCAAAGTCTGTTAATCTGAATATACTTTTTATGCAGTAGTTAAGCAGTAGTGATATTAAACACATTGTAGACACATGATATTACAGTGATGAACCTAAGTATAAATAGTGGATGGTAGACGTGTACAGCATGTGTGTGTCTGGTGTGTATGTGCTTGTGTTCAGCTGCATACTTCTGATTTAATGCAGTGACGAAGTACACAGTCTGACCAACACAGACAGCGGTCCCAAGGTGAATTGTGCAAATGTTTTGTAGGGGTATCATATTTACACTCATCTCCTGGTTTGTTACACAACCTTCTAAATTAAGAGCTGCACAGCTGAGTGATTCTAATAAAGGACAAATGTGGGGCAGTGAGACATACACAAACACACACACACACACACGCACCACACACCACACACACACACACACACACACACACACACACACACACACACACACACACACACACACACACACAAACCCACAAACACATGCGCACACACACACACACACACGCACGCACACACACACACACAGCATGTTGATGTTATGCCTAGTCCTTACTATAACTTCAGTAATCAAAGGAAATCATTTAGCTCTTTTTTTATTTCAAAATTTTATTCTCCTCATTATTTCAAACCAAGTGCTCCAACAAGGTTAAAAAACTGTCACTTATTATTCTAGGTATGGTATGAATAAGGAGTTACAGCTTTTTCTCTAGTGAATGCATTATGTATCTTTATGAAGAATGTTTTGTTTAGGATCATACTGTTGTGAAAAAAAGACACACTCTCGTAAGCTCTAGCATATGAATGTTGTATAGAAAATTTGACAAAAATGTATAATAATACATTTTATCACTGTGAATTTTAGATACATTTATCTAAAATGTATAATAATACATTTTAGATAAAAATTTGACATTGAACCTTACCTTATAACAGTAAGGAATGTAAATCTTGACACATCTGGTGGATTCTGGGATCTTAAGAGGTTAGGTATAATGTCTGCACTGTGTTTAATGATGTCTGGACTGTGACCTGTGTCATTTTTAATACAATATACTCTTATATAAGATATGAAATGCATAGTACTGATACTTAATTGAACAAAATTTTATCATAAATCTTCATTTACTATTACAAATGGCACTGCAAACATAATCTGTTATTCAAGCATGAGAAATATATCAATCATTATATTAACACTGACTCCTAAATAAAGGTCAGTCTTTATCACAAGCAAAAAGATGTATTGTATCAACACCTACACTAATTCAAAATAACTTACATGTTCTTTTACGGTTTCAAGTAGAGATTGTCCATTACGATTCCGAGTGGGGAAAAAAGGAATATAAATTCACCAAAAAAGTGATTCCTAAAATAACCAGTAGGTTTTCTGAGCGTAAAACAGAGTTCAATGTTGAGTTATAGTATGGCATGTTAGAAAGAGGAAAGGAGGCAGATGTTTGCATGTATTATATTCATGTATTGTATCTATACAGTACTCACATGAAGACCATCCGAGGAAAGCAAGACCAAAACGTACCTTTGCTGCAGAGGAGAAGTTCATTTAGAGTTACCAGAATTTAGAATCACCAACAGGTTTAACACAAACTTGTTAAGTTCTCACCCAATCAATGTATTTGAAGATAGTGGGACATATACCAGAAATCAAATGAATTCTGAAATTCAACATTTTACTCCTGTCGGTGATGATCATACTGTAGATACTGCAAATTTGTAGATTTTTATGTATTAAATTGGAAAAGCATGCAAGACAGAAACACTTTGACTAACAAAATCTACAGTGTTCATTTAACACTTTAAGTGTTCATCTGGACCTATATTCACTATTTAGGGTGTTAATTCAACACTCTGGGTGATAATTCAACACTCTGGGTGTTAATTCCACAGTCGGGATTCTGCTGTGTACGTGTCACAGACACCCCAATATATAATGGTTATGTGCGTATATGTTGTTTAACTTTAACCAACATGGCCAAAAAATAAAAATAAAAATCCTTTCACCTGCTTTTATTTATTTGAAATGACTGATTACTAAAACCCCACATGCAATAGCAAACCATGCTCCTTTTCTAGCATCCTGTCCCTAACAGCTGTCATGCTGCGCTGCGTACAGTAGATTCAAGGCCCGGCACACATAGCAGCACATTCATTGGTTCAGACATCATGATCCATGCAAAGGAGTAGAATGTGAAGCACTAAGGAGAAAGTAAAGAGTGACTTATTGGGGAGGCAGCAAGAAGTACTAACAGCCTCACCCATTATCAGAAACTGTGAGCTCATAGCTTGCAATTTTATAGTTTCCCAAATAAAAGGCACCATGTTGAAGCTTTAACCTCAGATCCTGTGAAATTCTGCATTGAGCAGGCAACATGCAGTGAACAAGTAGCACATGCTACCACAACACACTTTTTGGCACTCCATCGAAAACCACAGTGCTATACAAAATAAAAAGAATGTTGTGGTACAACACACCATTTACTGTATTCTGTGTTCCAGACAGATGTGAATAACTTTAAATAGTGCTAGAAGTTGTTTTTTCAGGATGATCAAAGATCAGCATGCAGTCTCACTCTTTATAGCTACAATTAGAGTTTACAAAATAGAGTACTTTCTATTGTTCTGAGAGAGAATAAAAAATATAGCCATTATCAAAAATGACTTGAACCAATTATTAGTGCATTGCTGTTAATGAAAAAAATTGATGGTAATATTTTCTCTGAACAAGTTACATAATCCAGTGCGATAATATTAATGTGTGGTTCCTTAATTCATCTAAGCTAAACCTCATGAAAGCAGCAACAATTATAGTGTGATAAGGACTATTAAAATTGTGAAATGACTAACACTGTAGTATTATATGATTCCAATTATAACATAAAATTATCAAAACAAACAAACAAACAAACAAACAAACAAACAAACAAACAAACAAATCTCATTCTGTACAGAATGAGAATATAGTATTGCCCAGTTCAGCAGCTATATAACTGTTCTCTATAATTAATAAATCAGTTGGCTTTTACTAGCATTGGTGATTTAGTTACATGTGTTTTGGGAAATAAACTTGTGGTTTCAACCATGCGATGAAATGTCATCCTATGCAGGGCGAATTCTCATACCTTGCACCCAGTTTTGTTGGGATTGGTTCCGGCTCCAACATTTACTCAGCTCATCATTGATCAGCATAATTCAGCTGCTAAAATTAATGAGTAAATGATTGAGGTTGGCACTTATTGTAAGTGTCTCAACCCTGAACTGCTAATCAATATGCAGGTTGTTGTTGTGGCAGTAAATTTACGCATATTTTATTACCATTAATTGTAGCCACTTTCATTTTCCGATCTTAACAGCAACATCTAGAGTGGCTCAGACCATGTATTGCATGAGTAATGAATGAATGCAGACTTTACTAGCCAGGGGCAGTTAAAGACCTTGTTTTTGAGTGCAGGGAGAATATATATGGCCCATCTTGTGGTTCTCCTTTTATTGAGGATTATTTACCATGATTGCTTCTTCTTATGGCCTTTGGAGGAATAACTCTCCATACCTTTAAAAGCAAGTTACCCTTGCAAAACTTGCCAAAACTACATTTCCCCCAATTTATAGTATCATGTGGTGATGCGTAAAAAAATTATGCCATTGTGACATTTTGATGAAATTCGGAATAAAGCCACCATATATGGGAAAATACGAGTTTGAATAAAAAAAAGCCATTTAAGCTAACAAAATGTGTGAAATTTGAAATGTTTAAATATCTTTTTTAGACATTTTTATAATTCTTAATCTATATTACAATGTCAACAGAACTGAAGATAATATTGCCAGCAAAAGAGTAGATGCAAAACACTTCAGTAGTGACTGATGAGAAAATGAAGTTGATCTGGCATTTGGGTGGCACATGCCCACTGTAGACCTTGTGTTGGCTCATTTGATATCACTTTTCATGACTCATTGTGTTTTTACAAGACATAAGGCATTTTGAATAAGCACAACTTTCTATGGCAACTCAGGGCAGCTGACACACACAAACCTCCAAGAATCAATGTTTTGATGGAAACTAGGTGCTTAAAGCTTGGAGTGATAGTCCCCCAGGAGCTTATATTATACAGAGTATAAGATTCAGATCTCATAGTGGTTCTTAGATTACATATAAACTTTTACGTAAGTAAAAACAAGCCAGTGTAATATGTACCCTTGAAAGATTCACCCAAGATAAAGAGATGCTTTTAGCTGAAAAGCTTCTGTTAATTAAAAATCTATGTACAGACAGGTGACACATAAATAAACACACTGTCTGTTTCATTGGGGGCATTTTGCTGGCAGGATTAGTAAATACTTGCCACTTTGTAGTGAAGAGTTAGTGTAAATTAAAAGAAAATTATTCAGTTTAATGAACTTTACCCTATGATGATTTCTTTCCTGGTGGGAGTGAACTCTATTATGATGAAAAAAGCCCTCATTCGCATGGCACAATGGCTCACTGAAATGTTATGAATGCAAACTATATATTATGTCCTCAACAGTGACCAAATGCCATCCTAATTATACATTTGTGGAATATTTGGAAGCAAAGTGTTAGGCAGGGCTCTCTATCACCACCAACAAAACACCAATTAAAAGAATAATGTACGAAAGCATGATGTTTATCTCCCATTAGAGTTCTGGAGACGGGCATCAACCCAAGTCGTTAGAGTTCTGGAGACGGTCTCAACCCAAATCACTTTATGTCACTTCTTTGGTCATTCGTCTTTTTAATAAAGTTGTTCTTAATGGTGATAGACTGTAGTATTAGCCATTAATACATGGTGTCAAATTGTCTCCAACATGGGTTGTAGTTATACTGTTATATTACTTCAAGCAGATGAGTCTTGCTGATGAATTTGTACAAGCATCAATCCTGGTTTTAATATTATATTTAAGTTTTATGAATATGGGGTAGATTTGTTTTTCACGCCATTCTGCGCATCTGTGTCAATGAAACTTTAATTAACATGTGCTGGTGTCTTAACAATAAAATGTTATAAACTGTAGAATTATAGTTTAAGTCCTGTTAATCATTCAAGCTTTATGTAGGAGTTGCTTTTATTTGTGTCTCAGTCTAATATGCATAAAAACTTAACCAAAATATCATTGATTTGCTAATAATATGTGCAGACAATCAGGTAGATAAAGGCTTTTCATACATTTTAACATAGAATTTAAATATAATGTTTCAAGATGGCATTTGATGTTTATCACCAAAAGATTTATAGTTTTACATTTTGGCTGCATTAATAAATTTCCACTAATCAGTTGCTCCAACTTTCACAGATGAAGCCAAAGATTTGTAACATACTGTATCTATAAGTGGAAAAGACCTTTGACTGTCCATAAAGAAAAGAAAAAAGAAAAAGGGTATTAATTTCAACTCCCTGTTTTAACTACGCTTTAAAGTGAAGCAATTTTGAGACATTAGACTATAGCACAGTGTGACTTATCTTATGACTAAAAAAGTGTTTGTAAAGTGACAGACGCAGACCTCAAGTTCACAGGAAAATACAGAGCATGTACCACCTCCACACAGCCTTGAATACATCTGCATAAAATGATCTGTCTAAAGCAGATTCAAGGCACCCAGTGCAAGCATGCTATTTGTCTTGATTGTCTTAACTATAAACTGTAAAATGAATTTCTACTTTGTATGCATAGACATAAATTTTTGAAGACACTTTTAGCAGTTGCAACAGAGGACAGTTTGCAGTGAGGGAGGTAAATTCATGCACAGACAGCGCTGGTTGTAAAATTTCAATCTGAAGCAATGTATTCTCCTTGGCATGTGCGGTAAACTGATATGTTTTTGGGGTGGAAACAAAAGGCTTGTTGGCTGGAAGTTCCAGAAATAACAATGTGGAACTTTGTCTGCCCAGATGGGGGTCCTTAGGGAAGTTTACCTTAAATATGCCAAAAACTGCAATATTCTTTGCCTGTTTCATGATAAGGAGGAATTTTATCATAACTGTATCTAATTGAATTCGAAAACAGGAGCATTATATCAGCAAAGTTTATTGGATCAGCATGGGAGTTGATGGATTATGGACCTTTATTCTAAACTTGAAATTTTTTGTTAGGATTTCCACAGACAGTGTTTAGCAGTTGAAATATATCCGAGAACTTAAGCTCAACTGCAGACTACCTAATGTACAGTTCCCTATGAACATTACATAAGGAATATGACACTGTGCTTTTGCTGGGTGCCTTAGTAATAAAGTGCTCTCTTCCTGTACATGTTAAACTCAACGGACGGGCTTTCACTCGTAGACACTCAGATTAAAATATTATCGGTATTATTTAACAAAAAGGTTTCATTCTTTAACTTTCACACTACTCCAGCGATCTATTTTCATTCTCTGTCGTGGTGTCTATCTGTTGTGAAACCTGACCTTTTCTACTGTTAAATTTTAGGATGAATTTATGGCAAAAAGGAATACTAAAATACCTCGATACTGAAATCTTTTTTCAGGTAAACATCAAAGTGATTGGTCAGTGTGGAGTTATTCCAATCCACAACCAGCAGGTTAATATTCATCTCTCAGCTGTTCCAACCTGTCACCCTGGCCAGATGCTTTAGATTCCCAGCCTGTGGCCCGTCTCATCCTTAATGCAGGACCTATCTGCAGAGAGAAGATATGGCCCCAGAGAGCTAAGTGCTGCGTCTCAAAAGGATTTCAAGGTCAAAGAACATAATCCAAGGACGGCTGTACATGATATGATCATTAAAATAGTTGCACGGAAAAAACAAGGGTGCAGCTTTTTTGATGCGCTCTCTTTGTCTAAGCATGTCAAAGAGAATTGAGGTTCGCCAATTACCAGATCCCGTTCCCAAATAAGGAAGTAGCACTCATTTATTAGTTAAAGTAGATTAAATAAAAAGACTGTCAGATAATGTAAACTGAATGCAGCTCTATTACAGTATGTCAAATTATGGTGCAGTAATCTGGTAAGAAGCTTTTTCAATCATCACACAATACCCAAACTGTTTACAAAACATTTGAAATTATGTAAGTAAATGCCTTGAATAAAAGGTTTACATTCCAAAGTTTCTAACAATTTAAATCGGGTATTAAAACTACAGGAAAATGTTGCGTATTGAATAAATTTCCGAGTTAGACCACAATCATCTGGAACATGTAATGACTATTAGAGAAATTAATTTTAAATCCTCATGTTCCCCCCCCCCTAAAAAAAACCTTGTTATATACACAGATCTTCCATGATCTCTCCACACATTCGGGAACAACCATAAGAGCCTATGTGAGAATGCGTGAGAATAATTCCATAAAATAGTGAGTAAATTATACAGTAAGTTGTGCCTTCCTTCTGATTCTTTTTCAATGAAGATAAAGCCTTACCTATGTTCTTGAAACCACTTTACAGTGTTTTGTATGAACATGCATTTTCCATGCCCCAAACTAATCTAACTTATTAGTGATGTTTTACCTGGACAGTTGAGTGGAAATGGGCTGAACATGTATTTTCAGTTTGAAGAATCATGTACTATCCCTACCATACAGTATATTAGTGCCGGAAATGTCAGGAGAGGGGGCATTTGTATTTCACACCAATGTATGTTTAACCATTTGCTTAATTAAGGCTAATAAATAGTGGAACATAATCAGCTTCAGTTTGGTAAAGTGTTTGATAATTTACTTATAACAACATTTCAGAATTTGCCAACAATTCCAATTTTCCATAATAAGGACATAATGTTTAGCCATTTATATTTAAAGGTTTAATGATATATGACATGTACACTTACAGTACACTCCATCAATTTAACGCATTCAATTTGATTATCAACTATATACCAGTAAACCGGTGACAGGGTCATGGGAACACAAGCCTCATTTATGCCTTTGGGGACCAAAGGCTAGCCTGTCTGGTCCGATCCCAGATCAGAAAAGCTAATGCAGTACCACACGCCAAAAAAGTCTATGCTGGCCATCACAATAACCATTGCTCCGCAACCTGCTGCACATGGCACCCAGCAGGCAAAGAGGCCAAGGTCCCCAACCCGGCCTTCAAACTCTCCAGATCCCAATCCGATCAAGCACCCATGGGATGTGCCAGACGAATAAGTCTAAGCCACGAGGCTCCACCCTGTAACCAATAGCACCAAATGATCCGCTGCCAATATGCGCTGCCGGGATGTGGCAGACACCACAGCATACCCCCCAGAGGTATGGTGGAATCCTGCTCCAAGAGGCTAGAGCTGACTAGTTTGTACAGTGGGAACCAACACAGGATTGGACATAATATTTATCGTTATAATACTATGGCTAATCGGTGTATACTGTATAACTGCTATAAACAGCTATTCACTTAGGACCATTTTTCAAAAAGTGTAACATATTAGAATGACCAGAACTACTGTCATAGCCATACTACAGAAATTAGCATTTAACAGTGCTGTGGTGTAAAAATGAATAGAGTTCTCCACTTTTCTATTATCACAGTGCCTTTGACAGATGTGCCACTTGGCGATGTGGTGTTTATTTCATGTTACAGTAATAGTATAAGTATGTTCTCCATGTTTTAAAGTATTATATTTCTCTCAACTTATACCAGGGAAAATAGAGACAAGTATATTTTGGAAGAACATGGGCACATACTTCTCAAAAATCGTTAAAAAGCAATCTCAGACAATTACACTGCATTTTGTTGATCAGCATTGCTTCTAGTGTGTGGAATGTTGAGCTTTTCTGGCAAAACAAGAATATTGATGCTGGTTTGGAGCACTGATTGTCTGCATCAAAGCATTTTTTTGTCAAATGGTTATGTATGGGTTGCATATGACTCTTCTAAAAATTTGTATTTGCCTTTAGATCTGAAAATCAGACAGAAAACCACTCATTCCAGCAACATTTCCGTATGTTGTAGGGCCAAGTCTTCTGATAATGCAGACATTCTGAACCCTCAAACTGATTATGAGGATTCCTAAGAGTGTCAGTTTAATCCAGTTAGATTTGTTGTACTTTTGATCACTAGACACTAGGCCAGTGGAAAAATTCACTAGAGGATGGAGAGGTGCCCAAATACTGTACCTTGATTGCTGTCAGATGAACAGACAAGTATGGAAGACATAATATGGGATAAACACTTGGAGCATTTATCGGAATACAGGGGTATATCAATCAGTGATCTTGGCATAGAGAATATAACAAACCATTCAAAATGTTGAAAGTGATGACAGAGTACTGAACAAGGTACTACAAGGGCTCAGCAAATAAAACCAAACCTAAAACTAACCATTTTATGCACCGACTGTTTTATCGAAGAAATTTTATACCGAAATCAGAAAAAAGAACCAGATTAGGCTGAATAAATCTGAAGAGAATTTGGCATCATTAATGTTGGTCATCATCCTGCGGATTAGTTCTGCTCAAAACTTGTTCAGCTGGTCATATACATTATACATATACATCAGCCATAACTTTTAAACCATTAAAATAACGAGAATTTTAGGATCCCCTTACCAGGGGCCACCAGGGCATGTTCCCCCACTTGCATGGCTCCATGGGACCTTTGGTGGGAAGTGGGGAATTTGGAGGCCAGGTCAACAACCTTGAATCTTTTGCTAAGCCTTATACATTCTGTGATGTATTGGGTATTGTGCTGCATTGGCTTTTCTGTGGAATTGGACCAGTGATGGTAGTGTTATGGATCATTGGTGTGTATATATATATTTTGTGAAAGAAAACTATAGCTATATTACAGTAGGATTTTCCACTAAGTCTGTTGGCTGGTTTGTATATTATTGCTATTATTTTATATACAGACAATTGCATTTTATTTGCACAAAAATATGTACACATTTTGAATACAAGTTAGTTTTACTTTACACAGGACACTGTATCGGTAATCTATTACAGTTATTTTTAGCTGGGCACTGGGTTTAAATTAGACATGTTGGTGGTTTGCCATGGGTGGGATCAGCTGCTAATGTTAATTGTGTCTTGCAAAAGGTTTTTTATCAAGGGTTATTTGAAGGTTCAGTATTCTTTGTTCATAAATGACTTATACTAGGAACTTTGATAGGATAATACTCTGCTGAAGTGGTCTACATAAAAAAGGAAAAGGATAGCCAAGAACTTCACATCATTTAAAATCATATACAAACATTGAATGCAATACAATCGGCATCAAATCGTAGCTGCTTGTGTGCTTTTCCCCTCATTTTAATACACATGGCCTGGCATGCCAATAACCATATTATTCTTACTAATTGCCATGAAAATCCCATCTTTCCTTTCAGATTTATGTGAATGTAAACTGTAACAGATACATATAAAACCATGAAGTACGTGCAGCGCCTTGTATCCACAACAGTATTTTTTAGTACTATAGGTTATAGTTAAATATAATTAATAATGCACATTAAGGTTCGAAGCTCACATGGTCTTGTTTTAATAATATTGGCAGTAATAAAGTTGTTGTGTAACTGATGTGCCTGGTGGAAAGATACAGTATAAATGTTTTAAATCATTTTATCAAGTCCCTGGCTTTTTGTTATTACTGTGAGAAGAAAAACAGGACAAAGAAACACTTTCAGATAAAGCTACAATGTGTGCAATTAGTGCAGTACTGGCAGTGCATGCTGTTTATTGCCCTAATTAAATGATTTGGGCCTGGAAAACATTGCTTACCAAAGTTTGACTTGTACAACATGGGGAACTTTGACCCAGTTGGTGCTCTATATGCAGCACTGTGGTTGGGGGCTCGAATCTCACCTCCAGGGTATATCTGCAGGGAGCATGCCAGTGCTTGGTGGGTTTCCTCCAGGTCCTCCAGCTGATGCTGATGTTTTGTGCCAGATACCACAGCAGACCTTCAGAGGTCTTGGAGAGTCCATGCCTTGATGAGTCAGAGTCTTTTTTTTTTCTTTCTATCTTTTGGACCTCAGTACTTATGGGCTTCTCCTTAGCCCTTGGCTAGAATTTGACTTTCTGTTTTATTGAGGACTTTCTCTGTCATTTGCACCTAAGGATTCTCTATAAGTTTAATCACTGGGCCCTGAAATGCAGACCCCATGATGTTCATCCAGGCTCTACTGGCAAAAACACAGCCCTGCTGCTGTGATAATGGATGCCACCTGTTGAGTTCGGGCACTTATTACAGCTCTTAATGCGCATTAGCCACTGGGGACACAGAGAGAGGTGGTATGGCAGGCACTGCCACTATAAAGCAGTTGTAAGACTTGGCAAGGCCTGCACATTTTTGTAAATTGGCAGAGAGTGCTCAGGCTCAGGTGGATGTGAGAATAAAAGACTTGCAGCCATACAGCAGGCCGAGTGGTCAAGGTTAAAGTATACTTTAAAGCTGGTCTAGGACAATCTTTATGTCCACAATGCACAGTTGACTTTTAAGGACCTTACTAAGTGATGTATAGTTGAATGATGAAGGAATGCTGACAAGAGGAGAAAACATGAAAGTAGTTGGTGTGAAAGTCATTAGGAAGTGGAAGTGAACTAAAAACCAATCCAGAGGTCAAAGATCACAGCTCTTCGATATCCTTGAGTAAAAACACAACAGCCTAGTTTGAAGCTTCGAAATGGGAGGCAGGTTGTGGGCTGCATACCAGGGCAGTTGTTGTGTCAGGTGCTTCCGTGCGACAGGTTATTTTTACGGAGGAATTTGCGACCATTTCTATGTGTGTCTATTCTGTCATCCCTCTGCCATCTGTGCCATGATTTTCAACAGCTTCTAAACACAAACATAACACACACTGGGGTCATGGCATCACACTCACACACATGGTTCACACAGGCCACAGCCACATGCTAACCACAGACTACTAGAGTGTCTAGAGACAGAAAAGGACAGAGACAGGCACCAGTGGTATGCATCATCGCTTGGGTGGCCTAGTTGAAATAAACTGCAAGTGTGAATGCAGGAGCCATGTGTGTGAATCAGATAATTGATTTTTAAGTAAGCAAACCAATGAATGGAATTTTTTTTTTTTTTAAATGAGGAGCAACTAATTGATGGAGGAAACTCTTGTAAGCAAAGCTTAATTATTAAACGTGTACTCCACACTTTGCTATCACATTCAAAGAATTTATGTTAATATGGTACCACTGCTGAATTGTAAATTCTAAAATAAATCATACTTTATTGTTACAACAATGCTGCTAATATTGCCGTTAGTACAATATTATGAGTTATATACAGTAATTGACTACTATTAATTACTAATGACCAATTTGCATGAAAAATTATGTGACATAATAGGCATAGTGCTGTACACTTAGTTAAGTAAGAGTTTAAGAGGAAAAAAACAGCACAATGTTGAGAAGCTGAGGACAAATCATCAGGTACAACTTTACTAAATAAATAAATAAATAAATAATTAAATAAAATTATGTTATAATAATAGTGCAGAAAGGCAGAAACCCAAGGCAGAAAGGTGTACATCTGACTAGTGTGATCAGGGTTCAACATAACTGATGGCCCAGTGCCAGTAAAAACTTATGCCAGCCAGTTGATTGGACAGTCGCTGTCCCCTTATGGTAACAGTTCCTGCCACCAATCTGGCCACACCCACTGTAATACTATGCTATTCGTAAGCACAACCTCATACACATGAGTACCTAAAGTAATCATTTAACAAACCTAATTATATTGCTTGCCTATTTAGTCATTCTTTATTATTATTATTATTATTATTGCTTCTATTATTATTATTATTATTATTATTATTATTATTATTATTGATTTTTTGCTGGGTGATGGGGCAGTGAAGGAAAAAAGATATGTTGGGCATTGAGTGTGAAACTATAGAATATTTAACACAGTATACAGTATCATATTTCTAGTCTAGGTTAGTTTACTTAAGTCTGCTTTCACAATATGGACTCGGACAAGGATCGACGTACACTTGACCCCATAATTTGGCTTATTGGCATGATGTAAACACTCTGTATTGTATTAAAAATGTGGTCTTGAGCATTGTACGGTGGGCAAAGTTGGAATCTCCTCTGATATTAGTGTATGTATGTACTGTAGCATGTGTTGTCATCTTCTGAACTGTGAGGCCATAGCTGATAAAGTAGGAAGGCAAGTGAGAGGGGGACGCTTGACATATTTTCTGAAATCTAAATAATATTAGGCATAGTATAGATGTCAACTTCCTCGTTCTCTGTTCTCTTTGTGTTTGTGGTGGATCACAAACCAAGTAGATGCATCCTGCCACGTACTGTATTTGAGAGCGTGAAAGTGTACTCGGGTATGGAACTATATGACTAATGTAAAAGCTGGCCAGCAGGGGAGGCGAGGAGCAGTCATACCTGTGTAAATTAAAAAGCAATCATGCTAGTGTGAAAGCAGCCTTGTTGAAACATGTCACAAGGATGTATCTGTGTGCATGTGAGGTCTGAAAGAAGCTTTGCCAAGCTTCTGAGGATTTAATTTGAACTGCTTGCTCTGAAAATAAAACCTAAAGCACAGTTCATAAAACTGTGAAATACTGACCTTTCCCAAAGGACATCCTAAATCTTTCTTTTCAATTTTTAGGTACCCAGCGAGATGTATTAATTCACAATAGAATGTGATTAGCTTCTTCCTTATAGATCAATAGATGTCATCAAGATTAAATGCTGCACAGAACATATACAAGGCATTGAGTGATAAATCACTGTGATTGTACTCACACATTGTGCATTGAGTCTTCTGCCAGCTGCATAGGCTGGCATCGTAAATGTTTCTGTAAAATGCATTGGAACCACATTGAGTATATCGGTTTATTTGCAGACGTATTTATTTAACTTGCTGTTAATAACCAGATAAATGCTGACGTAAAGAATCATCGGCCATGTCAATGCTTTTCAATTGGGATGACATTTTATGAGTACCTTTATTGCACCCCTGAGTATCAATAGCTATTCTGATTAACATATTTCTAAATCTAATTCAGTTATGTAATTGACTGACACAATACTGTTCATGTATGTGATTGTTTTACGTAATTGGGCAGCAGATAACATGATTATACAGTATACTGTAGCTATAGGACTCATGTCCGGTCTGTATCACCAGTTGAAATTCAACACAAATCCTATGTAGAACATTTGCTTGGCAAAAAGATTCTGATTACAGCACAACACTTTAGAGGGCTAATTACGCACAAGGCACACACTAAACAAGAAACAGTGAAGAACAAAGTCTCAGGACTATATAGTTCAAAAGAACTTTTGGTCTCTAAGCTAATCAATGCATGCTCTTAGAAAGTCAGGACATACTTACAGAGATCGAAAATGACAATTTCTGGGACAAAATGTTACCACCAAATTGAAACATATTTTCGTTTGCTGTAAAACAGATGAGGGTTCCTTTGCTGCTATTGAAACATCTCTGAAATTATAACTGGAGGCACCAAAGTTGTCATGTGGCTCTCAACAAATGAAGAATCTGAAGTGTACCACTAACAACAGTACTTGTTGTGGCTTGACTATGTAGCAGTGCACATATTTAAAATAAAACAACCACTACGTAATTGAATTAAATCTATTTTGAATTTTTTGCATTTGCATTGTTTCGCTGGAGTTTTGTATTATACACAAAGAGAAGTTCAGGGTCAGAGCGCAGGGTCAGTTTCTTTGGTGTTTCTGGGACAGTTTTATGTTAAAAGACTGGCTCATGGGATTGATTGTGGTAGAACAGACATGCTAGAGATTAACTGAGATTCTTCATTTTGGGACCAACAGTGGACACAGTCCAGAGAGAGAAAGGACCTTTCGTAGTCCATTAAAAAAGATCAGACACCTTCACCCCATAGTTTCACACCAACTCAACAAGTGTTATATGTAAGTTGAGTAAATAGTTGTATATATATATATATATATATATATATTTTTTTTAGTTAGTTTGTTTTTTGTTTTTTTGGAGATAGATATAGGACACAAACTGATCAGTAGCAAAATATCTTAAAAACTAGAATATCCAAATACAAAAATACAAGGTTATTTGGGAAAGGTTTCCACTTCTCTTGCCTGGTAAATACAAGATTAGGCCGATTCAGTAGATTGTGAAATAAAAATATTCTAAAATGCTGATAAATTTTGTCTATATAACATTATCAGGCAGAACAAGGTTTTTTTTCTGGCTTGAGAAGACTGAAGACACCTAACATTTACAATAGCAAGGAAGAAGTCACTTGATATTGTGCTCTTCACTTGATAAATGCTTTTTTTTCTGATGAGAAATGATTGTACCTATGCAATCAAATTTGTTTTAAAAAGATTTAACAAAATAAAAGAGATGGACAAAAATAAATATATCGAAAGCAAATAAAAACTAGATGTAAACTAGATTTAGTATAAACTAATTTAAAATCAAGACTAGGTCAAAATACTTGCCATTAGCAAAGCAGAGACCCCTTAGAAACTATTCAATAGCAATATTCAAACTTTAATAATTACTTAAGACTTAATTGAAAGTATTTTAAAAATGAAGCAAGAAATTGCAGCGGTACCTTCTCATACGAACGCCCTGTTTCACAAATTTTTGCCTTACAAAATGAAATTTTGCAAAAAATTTGTCAGAAATTTGCCATAAATTTGATTTAATAAAGACATAACACCATGGGCTCAAGAATGTTAACAAGACTGTTAGCAAGAATGTTAGCAAGAAGAAAAGAGGAAATCCATAAATTAAGAAGATGAGGAATGCCAAGAGGAATCATAAATTAATGTTTTAATTAGACTTTTAATGTCAATATTTTCACATTTTACTTAATTTTTTATGTCTTTTCTAAAAGTGTTGATTGATTTTATATGCTGAATATAATTATAGTATTGGAAATTGGTAATAGTAATAATAATCAATAATTAAGCAATATCAAATAAGAGGTTGATATGCTCTGATACTGGATCTTCAGCACTACGACAGACATCACAGCCATGCTGATATTCAGCACCGCAGCACTCCCTTTTGTATGATATTGTTTAATTATTAATTCCAATTTTCATATTTTAGAGTCAAAGCCAAACTAATTATTCCTATCATTTCTATACTCTTAGTTTAAAAACCCATATTGAAACTCATTATTTTGGCATGACTACCCACCTTGACAGTGTGAATTTACATACCAACTGGTGCATTGCAATCAAATTCACAGAGCTTATTGGGGATTTCTAGTAATTGTGGGTGTCAGAAAGAATGTGTCAATTAGCTTGGCGGCCTTGACTGTTTGATCAGCATCCTACAGGCAATTAAAAAAAAGTGAGTCATAATTAAGAGGCTGGGAATGTTCTTGAAGACTGGTGCTGTGCTCATTAGGATGAGCATGGTCAGATGCGTAGGTGCGGCCATGCGGATGGCAGAATGTGGGAGCTGCCACAACCTGTCACCTTTCATCAATCTTACAAGGAAAAAAAAAGTGAGAAATTCTAGGCCTTAGAAGCACACAGAATTATAATAAATGGGCCACAGTTGATTGGTTTTGCTTGTTTTTAGCCACTGACATTATTCATGCAAGGTCAACCTCGGGGTACTAGAAACCAGGCCACAATTATATGAAAGTCATAAATAAATTTGCAACCATAAATATTTTATTATATTTAAACCAAAGTTGCTTGCCTCACATGTTTAAATAAAACAAACAATAATATGAAATATTAATATCTAATATGCAGAAATTCTGAGTTACTATCCAGCTTTTATTTGAATCCTCTTTTGAGTTTAGTTCCTTTATTACTACAAAAATGGTGCCAAATTATCACAGAAACATGGCATGCACCAGTCTACCATAGCATTAACGATGCTGCAAGGTGAATTGAATAGCATTGTTTATCAGTTATATACAGTACCAGTAAACTAGCAACAGGTTTATGGGCACCCAATTCTCATCTATGCCTTTGGTGACGAAAGGCCAGCCCACTCAGCCTGATGACAAGCAAATACAGCACAAACTGCTGAAAAGCATCAATGCTGGCCATGAAAGAAAGGTATCAGAATATCCAGACTTAACAGGAAAAGAGTTCAAGGTTGTTGACCCAGCCTCCAAATCCCACAGATCCCAACCCAAACAAACAGGCCTGATCCATAGATGCCCCACCCCATGACTCACAGCACCCAAAGGATCAACCGCTAATGTCTCGGTACCAGACACCACAGCAGACCCCAGAGCTGCCCCAGTGGCATAAGGGGAACCCAAAATCCGAGGTGGTTTTAATGTTAATGGTTTTAAAAATGAGTTTGATTAGCATTTATTCTGTTTTTATTTATTTAAATTTTTTTTAGGAATTTGAGTGTAGGCCATACTGTACAGTATATATTTTCCCAGTGCATTAATGATATATAAGACCCAGGTTTTTGATGTGTTTCCATGTAATTACTGCAAGTTCTATGTAATTACTGCATGCTGCATGGATAAGAGCATCTGCCAAATGTAAATGTAATGTATGCAAATGAAAAAGAAGGACGAATCAGAAAAATCCAATATGTTTATCTTTTGCCAGATGGCTTTCCAAAGGGGGAAATGATGGACTACTAGTATATATAAATGATTTTCAGAATAGGATGAAGTTCCAGCTATTTCCAGGAGCAGAATTTGTTGCTGCCTGTATAAACAAAATGGTGGCAGAACTTTTCTGTGGCACATATTTTTATGATTAAATAGTTGGAGGGATCTTTAGTTTGTGTTGTATATCTACCATAACAGTCAGGCCATATGGTTCTCACTTGGCTGTTAATTTGATAGTCATAAACAGAAACAGAGTGTGGATAATGACGGACTGCCATGCTTCGCTTATATTCACTTTAAAATAACAATTTTTGTTTTGAATTCATGGTAAAGTTGCAAGTCAAGTAATGTCATTTATACCGACAGTGACAGAGACAGTGAAAAGTTGATGAATACAAACAATAAATACAGTAAACTATAACACTATACAATGAATAACACACTAAACCAAAGTCTGTGTAGTATTCTTGAAGATATTGAAGATATTGGGTTATGTGCAGAAGTACAGTATATGGTCATATAAAGTAACTTATGCAGTGGCCAGTGTGGTGGGCAGAGTGAGCAGACAATAATTACCACTGACTTTTGCCATTGACTTACAGTATAGTGATTAATTAAAGTCTGCTATAGCGGTATTATTAGTATGTTTGTGATATATGCCTGCAATGAGATCTCATTGAGGTGGGCTTCTTTTTTGCATCATTGCACACATAATTATTAGCCCTTCAAATTCATTTCCATTAAATCAAATCCCAGTTTTGAAGTCTAATGCTTACATGTTAGCTAGAAGTATTTTGTAGCATCACCTAGTAGTTGCATGGGTGCGAATGTGTGTGTGCGCGTGTGAATGTGTGCTATGCACTCCTCTGGACTTGTATCCCATTATGGGTGTATTTTTGCTTTGTGCCCATGCATGCATACTGAAGAGTACTACCACGTCTCGAATTTTTCCTGTTGTCTCTTCTGCTTGTTGTGCCTTTCACATCCATTTTCAGTCGCTGTTGTCTTTTACTCATAATTCAAACGAGTAGACATGTTCAAATTTTTGTATGGCTTGATCTTACTTACAAAGATATTGACCGTAACATTACATCTCACCGTGTCTTAACGAAATCTTCACTTGAAAAAGAGAGGATGTGCTATGCAATAAAGGATATACAGTTAAGATAGTTATTAATTTCCTACAAATTTACTTCAGATTCAGTTCATATAACTACAGTAGATGAATTTCTAGATTCTATCAATCATCCAGTCTTGGAAGTGAAAGCCAAATAAAAGCAAAAAAAACATACACAGTGGATCACAACTTCATGCAAAACATAAAATGGAGGGACCTATTTATTATAGCATATTTTTACTTATGAGAGAACAATATGATTATGTCAAAATCAGAGAACATTTGGCCTTTTTTGGTCTTAAGTTACCTGAACCACTGATTTATCTACAGAAACATATCTCTGTGAAACAGAGGTTAAGGTATACTAAAGTAATTATCTTTGCGTTTTTTAAAATGATATTTAAAGTATACATTACATAGGAAATGCGACAATATAATACAAGGTTGCAAGTTAAATAAATGACAGAGTATTGGATTATTTCTATTTGGTTATCTCTCTCTCTCTCTCTCTCTCTTTTGTTTATATGTCATTTTTATTATAGTGTTCATGTAATCATATTTTTAGGGATGGCTGCAATCACACTGCAGATTCTTCGACTCATTTCAGCATGTGGATTAAAGGCAATTTGAGGCCAATGAAAGGATCTCATTAAATGGATTTCTTATAAATCCAGAGTTCATGGTATTAATATGATACTAAGTCCACTGATAGTTGTATCTTTGAATGAATTGCTGACAGATGCTTATAGATTTTATGCGTTAACCAGGCCAAACCGCCATAGTTTTGTGCATAAGGTTACCACATAAATCTCCATGGCGTATGGTTTGATATGAGTTGAACAGAATATAGAACAAATTTTAATCAAAAACAGTGATGAAATTGCTCAATGTGGTTGTAGCTTTTTATATGATAAAGACAATGAAGCTGTAGGGGTTCTATATCTTGACATTAGGTACGTGCTTAGGCCGAGATTATTGTCCTGCACTGTAATGGATTCTAGTGCGTTGCATATTATCTAACACACATAGAGTGCACGGCAAAGGTCCCATATTATACACGGATTGAAAATGCACTTAACAACTGAACACCTTAAATGACTAAATCAGGTAGTCAATTATGTCAAATAGGAAGGAAACATGTGAACAAGTCTCCATCGCATATTAATTGTTCACTGTTAACATCGTTTTTGATGAAATGTAGGTCAGCAGGTGGGTTAATCAAACTGTCGTCATTGAGATGCCTTTTTAATAGCATAACTAATTTCAGCAGACAGTATTATAGCAAACATTGCTGGCAATTAGCTGAAATTGATTGTGCCTAGAATGTTCTCTGCAGTTATCTGGGCATAATGTAGCTGGTGAGCAGCTACACTACTTCATGTTAGAAATGTAGTCCAGCACTTTAAAAGAAAACAATAGCTTAAGTTGCTAAAACCATTTATTTAGCTAGAAGCTAAATAAAAGAAATTTTCTTTCTTACTACTTACTATTATAGCAAGCTTCCTAGCTAATTAGGTTGTTTAAAATGTTTTTTTCATTATGAACAGTAGTAGGTTAGTGTTAGGATTAGAACTTAACCAAATTACAGAAAACATAAACTTGAAGGTCCAGAGTCTCGTTACACTGACCACATGTGGCATTTTGACTTCCTACAATATTAATGCAAGAACATGACCTAGAAAACTCAAGGGGCTGGAATACGCACGCTAATTATAACTAAACAAGAAGCCCTGGAACAGAATTACAAACAGGAAATAACCCAAACTAGCATAAGGAATGCTGGAAACAAAAATATGTGGCTTACAACTACATAAAATGCCATGAGAATTGCCATTGTACCCTAACAATCACTGTCCGTTTATCAACCTTCAATCTTTATATTGCTACATTATATCCACGGAACTAGTTGAAGGCTATGTATTAAAGATATCACCGAAGTGATTTAATCACATGTCTAAACTTACTCTTCATAATGTGTGTCAAAAATTCTCTGCGCTCCAGTTATATAAAAATTTCTGTTGGTCGCACTCATCAGCATTTTCGTTCAATGCTACTGTCTTCCTAGTCACTGCTCTACGGGTGTGAACGGGTTCCATCTGTTCTTTTGTAATTGCGGTGTGAGCAAAGGGTCCAAGGGTGTACCTGTTATTTATTGAAGACTTTGTGGGCTGTATGAAGAAAGTGTTTTGTTGTGAAGAAGTATGTATAAATGGATAGAGAAGGTCAAGGAAGGTCGCACAAGTGTTAGCCATCATGACTAAGCCAGAGGCCCATCCATATACACAGCTAATGACAACACTGGATCCTCCCTATAGTCCTGATCCAAAGCAGCCATTCGAGGACGAAGATTTACTTATGATGGAGAAGCGAAGACAGCGGTGCATTCGTGGCTTGCAGCTCAAGCTAAAACATTTCTAAAAGATGGACAAAGTGTTTTGAAAGGCAAGGAGATTATGTTGAAAAAATTCCAAAATTTTATTTTAATAAATTCTATAGCCACAATGTGGATTATATTTGAACTCTTGAAGCACCATTTTTTGGTCTTCTCTGAGCATTTCAGTTATGCTGAGTAATTATTATTTAATTTGTTACATAATTCAAGTAAACTCCATCAACTCACTCTCTCACTCATTCTCCATACTGCTTTTCCTGCACAGGGTCCATTACTCTTCAGCACTTGTTTTGAAGGTTCCTAGATTTGGGTTCCTTATCATGCGAAGCCATCTGGGATCTTTTGTTCATTAGGCTTGTTTGCATGTTCTTACACATTGCCACAAATACCTTCGTGAATCAGGCCCAGATGTGGGAACTGCCCATACCAGAGGTAGACGACGCTGACTCTCAGCATGGTGCTGGCTCTGATTTCTCCCAAAATAAATATAGCCAATGTTCAGCATGTCAATTATTTTTCCTTTTGCAGCCAGAACTAACAGTACATGCTGCTAGAATATAGCAATTACACCTCTCAAAAATAATGCTGTTATAAAAACTGACAAGAAAAATTAAAACGTTTCTGTTTTTCTGAGCATGGTTTAATCGACTTGTACCACAAGTTGCTTTGAAATCTGAAACTCTTTAAACAGAAATATATTCAAGCAGACAGCTTAGAGACAAAATCAGGATTGACAATGATGATTGTACCTCTGCCACAAAGCAGAGCGCAAAATGTAGGTCTAATAAATCATCAATGGGTAGAAACTAAATTCTGACATACAGACTCATTGAGTTGAGACATCACGGATAAAAGTATTGACTGAGCGTGGAGAAAATGGTGAAAGGTCATCCAGTTGTTTAGCCCTAAAATTAAGAGATGGTAAAAATTGGGAGGCGGCACGGTGGTGTAGTGGTTAGCACTGTCGCCCTGCATCTCCAGGGTCCAGGTTCAATTCACGTCCAGGCTCGATTCCTGTCTCTGTGTGCATGCTCTCCCAGTGCTTGGTGGGTTTCCTCCGGGTACTCTGGTTTCCTCCCACAGTCCAAAGACATGTAGATTAGGCTAATTGTCATTTCCAAATTGTCTGTCGTGTGTGTGCCCTGCGATGGATTGGCACCCTGTCCAGGGTGTACCCCGCCTCGTACCCTAAGCCTCCTGGGATAGGCTCCAGGCCCCCCGTGACCCTGAATACAGGATAAAGCAGTATAGAAGATAAGTGAGTGAGTGATGTGTAAAAATTGGGATAGTTTATTTGTTGTATGTGTCGTGTTGAATCTGTAACTAAGCACACATTTTTACCTATTAAGTTTTACCATCCAAATATACCAAGTCAAACAAAGCTCTAGAAAGAAATTGACTCATAGCAAATGTTCATCAAGTTCCTTCTAGTGAAAGTATCTTGAATGAAGTGCTTAAGTGTGTCACGACTTTCTGTAAATTTGGGCGGTGGTGGCTCAGTGTGTTAAGGCTCAGCATTACTGAGCTAAACGTCGGCGGTTCGAGCACCAGCTCCGCCAGGGCTGTTGGACCCTTGAGCAAGGCTCTTAACCCTGTCTGCTTCAGGGAAAAATGCCATAAAACCGCTGTTACCCCAGCCTCTTAATAAAGCTGGGATATGCGAAGAATAAAGAATTTCACTGTGCAGTAATGTATAATAACAAATAAAAGCTGAACTTAACTTAAAAATGACAAGATACAGGAAGTTAACCATTATGTACTGTAAACTGCATACATTCCTCATATTGCCATTAGGGGAAAGTTAAAGGGAGAGGGACAAAGTATCATGCAAAGGTTTGGCAGCTTTCACACACTCGGGACTGGGTTATAGAGCACCAGGATACTGAATTGCAGTATGTTTGGTTGACTAGGCTCTGGTATGATATCTGTCTAAAGTAATTGTATTTCATTTACAAACAGCAATTTCAACTGAGCCTCTGGGAAGTCATTAATTTTTTTTTCTTAAGGTTACCCAATAGTTGCTCTTTTGAAGAATAAGACAAACCAACAACAGTACTCAATAACAGTAATTATGCTCTTCTCAGACAAAAGCCTGAGTGAGTCAGTGCCATTTGTTTATAACTTTTTAAACACACAGTGTCTAGAAAGTAGATCACTGGAGAGATCTTGTTGGATATTGCCATGGCTTAATGCACCATATTTTATGCATCACAGATTTCATTTATAGAGAGGGACTGTTACAACAGCCACATCTTTTCTGCTTATGTCAAAATCTTCAAATATCTCTCAGTCATCTAGCCGTTGTTGTCTTACACAGCTCAGTAGTTTTCCTACATGCTATAAAATGTCATGCAGAATCGGTCTAAAAGCTTTTTATGAGCAGTAAATAACATTACCTGTGCAACTTGGTGAGTCAGTAGGAACTGTAATGTGTGTGTGGATGTACAAGTAAAGACTGTGAAAAGACCTAAGCAAACCTCACCACTCAACACTTTCACTACTTTTCAACAAAGTGAGCATGTCTTCAACTAAGTATGGTTACGGGGGGAAAAAAACTATAAAAAAAAAAAACATACAAATACATTGCCTGGAAAAAAAAATCACACACTATGACTTTATTTTTTTTCACAATCACCTTTAACTTTAACTACATCACACAATATGGTGGCCAGTTCATGTGTGAAAACGATTCCTCATGCTCCCAAAAACACTCTTTGAAATTTGAGCCCTGGCATATACCTGTGCCATCAGGAAAGAAAAACCCCAGGGATGTGATAACCGGGTCATTCAGTACATTTGGCTCATCAGCTGACTTTATTTTATTGACATAAAACATTCCTGGGCCTAGACCTGACCTTCTGAAGCAACCCCATTTCATAACACTTCCTCCAGAGGCTTATACAGCGGGCACCATACATGATGAGTGCATCATTTCACTTCTTTGCTTGCATGATACACCTATCACTCTGGAATAGGGTACTGTAAATTGTTCCAAAGTCCAATCTTTATGCTCCCTAGCAAATTGAAGCCCATTTTTTTCTGATTAGTGCCACTAACAAATGTTTTTTTTTTGAGTTCTCAACACAATATATCTGTACTTACTAATTAAACATAGCTTTTTTACTGTTTTTTTTTTTTTTTTTTTTACCATGCAACTTCACTAAGTGTTTAAATGATCACTATTCATGGTTTTGTACGTTTGTTACACTCCGTTGATGGTTCAGCACTATCCTTTCAGGTCTAGATAATGTTGTTGAAGTGCCCATAACGTAACCCCGTTCCAGTAATTTTTAATCTCCTTAGTTGATTTTCTTTGCTTGATGCAGCTCAATAATTTGACCCTAATTAGAAAAAATGTTGACTTTTTTGCCCAGCCAGTATATAAAAGATGTCATTTGGTCTAAGCCACTAAATGCTAAATTCTTAGTTGGTACAGTAATCAATAGCAAAAGGTGAAATTCATTTGCACTCTACATTAAAATAATGCTCGAATTGGCAATTCCAGTGACCTCTGGATAGACCAGAGTTGCGTGATTCTTTTTGCTATACCGATTGTGTGGCTGAAGGTCAGGTAGGTTATAGCCGAACACCTCTTGGGTGAGTTATCTGAGCTGGCCACATGCTGTTTATGTCAATCAGGTTAACAATGGCTCACTCATTCAAACCTTTTAGGTAATGCAAGCCATTAGTGATCGAGTGTTAAAGGTCAAGACCCCAGGAATCTGCAGGTAGTCAGAGAAATAGAATGAGTGAATCTGAATTTTGAACAAAAGAACTATTATTACCTTGACTGTTAAACGTGAAAATGTAGAGTTCTTATTAGATCTGCCAAAACATTAAGACAGATGAATAGTACTTTAGTAGTGGGTGTGGCTATAGGACATTAAAGAATGATGAAAAGTAAATGCTTATTGCAGTCTATAAGCTGGAGAAATGCCAGCGTCTTTTATTCTCTTCAAATGTTTGGCTCAGAAATTGCAGGTTAGTTCCAGTATTGTGGCAAATCATGTGGGCAGCCATGCGACTAGCCGCCAGCCAGCAATATTCAACTGCCAGGAAATACATAAATTTTACTTATTGTTCCATTTAACTCTTTCAATGCAGACTAAGTGTAAAGCTCCTTCTGTTTAATCACACACTGTACAATAATAATCACACTATTTCCCAAAATTAATTACCCCAAATCAAACGTGTTTCAGCACATTTATAGCATGGAACCTTGTTTCTTGAAAATTTCTCAAAACAATGGAATGCTTAATACATTGAGTTATTACTCATTCTAGGCTGTTTACCGTCTCATGAACATGAAATCAAATAGATTTTGACACAACTCAGTGGGTTCCTTAGTTCAGCCAGCACACAAGACATCACATGATCAACATAGTGGAACCCAATATAACTGTCAATTAGTATATTTAAGTAGAAATAAAAACAATATTTAATATCCCACTGAGTTGAGTGTAGACATGATTATTTAATTTTTTTTTTATGTTTTGCTAGTTGGCAGTCACCAAGCAGCTGTATAATGTCTATAATGTTACAGAGTAAAAGAGTCATCGATGTCAATTTTGTAATTATTTTTGACGTTTTACACATTTTTACACTGCTACCAAAGCTTACATTAAGTACTTTATGCAATTTCAGAAATTATGTGTTTGCAGAAAAAAAGTGTTTAAAGCTAAACAGTAAAACATGTTCCAGAGTACAGTGCGTACAAATATTGCTTTTTGGTATATAAATATATTTAATCTATTCAGGAGTTGTGTATGTTGTCATTGTGAAATGCGAATGGCAGTGAAGGAATGAAAACAAGCTTGGATTAACAAACCAATTATGACCAATTATCTTATGCACATAAGAAAGTAATCTGCTTGCTTTTGGGTATTGCCAGAATTCATTTTATGGTTCTAATATATACTGAAATGGTCTGAAAGATGGAAAGAAATTGAGAGGGTGACTTGTATTAGTAATATGTAACAACCTATTTAAATTTAAATAAATAAATAAAAAAATCTTGACCTTGTTCCATTTTTCTCTGGGTTTCCACATTGGGTCATTTGATCTGCAAGTTATTACCTGGTTTTATGCTGGATGCCCTTTTATCTCAGTGGCTGGGTGTTATATATGGACATAGGGTTAAGGCCCTTGACCAAGGGCTCAGGAGGGGCAACCTTGGGGTGGTGGAACTCGAACCCCCAACCCTCCAATCAACAACCTATGGCCTTCACTGACTGAGGCCTGATTGGCCTAACCTATTTAAATTAAAAATACATACAGGTATATGGTATAAGTGTATATTAATATTAAAATGCCAAAACTCTTAATGATATACAAAAAATTGTTCACATACAAAAGGACTATTTTTGCACTACTGCACTTTAAAGATGGAGAATATCACTGTTGCTCATTATTCTATTTCACACTCTATGGCCAGGCCGTACTACTGCTGCCTGCACATTGCACATTCAACACACTTAATACAGTTGATTTATAATTTATTTTATTATATTCAATTTTATTTTATTGTAACAATGATAAAAATAGATTTCACATTTTTTTTCCCTATTGCATTTATGCCTCCATACTTCCTTTTTCTTTTCAAGGTCACAGTCATGTACAGTAAGCATTTCACTGTATATCATACAGTATATGGTTGTGTATGTGACAAATAAATTTTTCATCTTTATTTTTGACACTAGAACAGATGCATCTACAATAAATAGCTAGTAAGTTGCCAACAGTGCTCCAGATTCATACTGAATATTCATTAAACATAAGATTTGAATATAATTAACTGCTTACAGTTTGGAAGAGTTTGTTGTAAAGTGAAATATAATTGGAATTGCTCCATCCTCCAGCATTAAGTTTTTTTTTTGGCACATTAGTATGTCTCATTAAGAAAGCAGTCTGGGCTGAAATGTACCGGACAAACTGTTCAGTGCGGACGGACCTGCTCAGGAACTGTGGGGAAAAGAAATATAATCCACCAATTTGTGACACCTGGACACATTTACTTGTCAACAACCAGAAAATGTCCAAAGTTCAGCGGTATTTTCATCTTCTCATTTTAAACAACAATTTTTGTCATTTCAGCCAAACCACTGTTGGCTTAATGTGTACAGCACATACTGTACAGTAAATTCACGATAGTGACATTACAGTCGTGAGCACTTCAAAACAGACTGTCATTACAGCTTATTCTCCATATACAGATGCCTCGGAGTAAAATGTTCATTTGAAACTTTAGGAGTCTTTAAAGAGTATGTTTAACTATTTTAATTTAAAAGGCCAAGACAAATCCAGTTTGAATATGATGTGGATCATATAAAATTGTTTAGACCCCATTGATGAAGAGCACCCAGAATGCTCTTGAACTCGTAGAACTGGATGGGTGTTATTTGTAGCATGGCTGGAAAAGAAAACAGGAACGTCAAAAAGGAGCAGGAAGGCGCAAAGGGCAAATTAGATGGTGATGTTTGACTTGGCTGGCTGTGTTGGAAATGGTAATAATAAGCAGCTTAAGGGGGTTCAAAGAGCTTACTTTCTTTCATCAGTATGCCACAGTACCTGTCACCTTCACTCCATACTGTACCTGCCTCATCAGTAGCCATGGTTGTTTTTTTTTACTTTCTCTACAGTACATCCCTTCTTACTGTACTCTCTGCTGTCTTTTATCTCAGTTTAAAAGTCTTAGTTTACTCAGAGCGTGGCCTGTTACTGATTAAACACTGCTTGTGTACTCAAAGCTTGTATAGAATTAGTGGTAGCAATGGTAATGATTATACGCCACAACATACATACTTTTTCAGTCTTAAGTCTGCTTTGCTACAGCACATGAAATATGTTTGAACTTTTGTCTTGCAATATGCAAACAATCTCTCTTAATCTCTATATTTATATTTATGCATACAGTATGGATATATGTTGCTAAATTCCCATTTTGTGCTCTTCGACCGTATAAGAAAAAAAAAAAAAGATCAAGCCTGGTTAAATGAATATTTTGAGCTGTTACAGCTAGAGAGTTAATTCAAAGCATGTGCAGGACTTTGAACAAAGACAACAGTTGTTTCTTAGTGTACTGGTTATCATTTTTAGAGGAGACAGCTCATTTCCTTTTTAGCCTTTTTTTTTAAATTAAGGTTATTTTGAATCAGATATTGTAATGGTTTTATACTTCTTGTTTAGCTACAATTTACAGTTGCATTCATGATTTGCCAGTACATATGCTTCTAACTGATAAAGCCAGATCCCATTTATTATAATTATTTCTTTTTATGATCATGATCATGATATACAGTAGAGCATATCCTGTTTGAAGCACTTCAGCTTATACTGTTAATATGAGTTCCAGTCTGTAGCCTATGAGCATGATGTAGTTTGTTTACCTTTTTTATGTGGGTGTCATCTCCACACTCAGAAGAAAGACTCATGAAGAGAGAACAGGTTTATTTAGGTTTAAGGCAAGTGGTTTTAATTGCTGCGCACATTGCCATGTTTAATTGAGGAACCTATAAAGTACCTGACTTTGAGAACAAATTGGTTATGCTTCAGGAACTTCCACATTATGATTTGCATTTCATTAGGACACAGCCATCCAGAAGCGTCAGGTGAAAATAGGAGAGTAAAGTTGCTGGTAATGGACTTCAGACATAAGTGGAAAAGTTTTACAGCTTCCTGATAAAGAACAAAGAACAAATGAGAAAGTGGTGGAGTGGAAGAACTGGGTAACTCTGTGTGGATAGGCTTTTGAGGTGTTTAGTACAGAATTCTTTAATACAGAGCTAGTGCCGGTGAAATGTTCACTGATGACTGCATGCTGCAGGTTGGGAATAGTTTTCCATTTTTGGGTTTAAATTCAGCATTTGTCATCATTGACCATGACAAGCTATAGACAGATTTGTGTCTTATTTAAAAGGCATCTACGGGTTAATTGATATTCTTTGGAGATTTACGGTATTCATATTTTTGTATTTCGAATATTTGTGTATAATATTTATATCGTTATTGATCTGTAAGTTTTACCGTCTACACACATTTCGATTTGACATAACAAATTAATTTTGGGGGTAGTAGTGCTTACCATACTTAGAACCACCAAAACATTTTCCATTTAAATAGTAGAGACTAGGGGGAGATTCTATTGTGTGCTGATTTGTGTATCACCACATTAACCTCAAATGTTTTTTTTTCATTATTCGATTTTTTTGTAGTTTTTACATTTATTATAGAGATGAATTGGGCAATAAGGCAGTAACTAGAATTGGCAGGTTTTCAGCTTGATCTGCCATGAACAGCCTCAGGTATAACCAATTCTCTACCAAGTGCATGGGCTTATGAGGGTAACAGAAACTCATTTCTATGACGTTTTATTTATGACGTTTCATGCCCACTTTAGAACCCATATGCTCACTACTGATCAACACGCGCTCAAGACTTTGGATGCATTTGAGGTGGTTAAATATGACCATTGTAAACTATTTACACACTGGCAGCCCGTGTGGTAGGAGTGCTTTCTTTTTTTGCTAAGTTTGATTAAAAATAATAATTATGGCAGACATGTGCTGCTCAGTAAAAATGAAGCTTTAAAAAAAAAAAAAAAAACATTTATGTTAAAGTTAAATATTTGTACTGTTTAAATAATTCCGTTATTTTTTATGTGAGAAAATTATATAAATATAATGTATGTTGTTTCAATTGATTCCTATTTACTGTAACTACATAAATATGTTGCTTGCTGGCTTTTTAAAAAATATATGCTTTAGTTAGTCGAATATACTCCAGACTTTAACCAAGAAATACATTTTGAGTATAATTATCCATTCACGTTCCATTAGCTATTGATACTGTATAAAGTGTTACATTACTTATTAGGTCCTGTTTAGGAAATGGTTTAGCTCAAATGTATCTAACTAAATTCACTCTTAGCTCAGATATTAAAAGAATATTTAATGTTTATTAAAGTACTTTTTTATTATTTGTAGATATTCTTACACATTCTTACGCTGACTCTTACTACATATGATTCATGAATGTGCCTTACCACATTCTGACACTTTGTATCATTAACACATCTTGTATATTTAAGGCACTCTGAGATTTAACATTTGTAACATTTCACCTTAATCACTCAACATTAACATTAACCCTCAGTTCCATAAAAGGAAAAATTCCACAAAAGGAACAAAAGCATAAATGTTTTTAGATCATCAGTGGTCATAAATTTAGATTATAGCAACATATTAAATTTACAAATGTCTTGCGATTCAGATGAAAGTCCTTACCACAAAACAAACAAGTGAGGAGACCACAGCGTCCGCTCTGGGTTTGCTGACCCAGCAGGGTTAACGTCTGCTACCATCCAGCTGTCAACACCTGAAAATGGTCTCCCATTGAAAAGCAAAGTCAAAACATCTACAGGCTTGTCTAAAATATCCACATCCCTCATGTGAACAAATGTTAGAAACCCAGCGAGACACCTGTCATCTTGTAAAATATATTTATGATTTCCATTGCCACTTGGAAAAAAAGATCTCAAGTGCTCCAGACGAGAGAGACAACAAATCACAGGTGATCAGGGTTCATTTTCTCTGTCTGTTAATTTTCTCTGTCTGTTATCGCTGACTAATGCACCATCACCCTTTAAAGTGAAATAGTGTCACCAGCAAATCAACCCAATTGAACACCTATGGGAGAATGTAGAGTGACGGCTCTCTGCAAAAACATTATCAAAACCCCAACTGAGCGAAGATCTAGTAAAAGAATGGTAGCGTATCAGACTTGACTTTAAAAGGGTTATTGCAGTGGCCTGCCATTTTAGTAACATAGGGTTACTTGTTGTTTTGCCTTGAAGTGATATCTCCTGAAGGAGGATATAGCAATTCTAAAAGGAGAGCTAGAAAGCGAGAGCATTCAAAGTAACAAAAATAAACATGTATACAATAAGGACAGCCATACACATTTGATTCTGTTTCAGTGGTGTTGATTGTAGATTAAAGGTATTATAAAGGAAATCATGAGTGTAATGTACATAGTCAAAGGTGCAAAACAGAACAAACTAAAAGCTCTTTCTCTCTCCTATACCACTTTATCCTGTATTCATAGTCACGGGGGGCCTTACAGGGACACGAGGAGGCTTAGGGCACAAGGCAGGATTCACCCTGGACAGTGTGCCAAACCTTCACAGGGCACACACACACGCACTCACACACTACGGAGAAATTTTGGAACGGCAATTAGCCTAATCTGCATTTCTTTGGACTGTGGGAGGAAACCCACCAAGCACGAGGAGAATATGCAAACTGCATGCACACAGAGACGGGAATCAAGCCTGGCCAGGAATCCAACCCGGACCCTGGAGGTGCAAGGCGACAGTGCTAACCACTAATCCGCCGTGCCGCCTTAAACTAAAAGCTATGAAAAACAAAGAACAAAGTTGAAGAAAATAATATGTATTACATATGTAGTTGGAACATAATAGGTAAGAAACATAATATAATATACAGTAGGTCAACCATCATGGCACAAGCCGTGTTTAAAAGAATTTGCATCAAGGTTTCCATAGCTACAAAGTTAACTGCGGTGTTCAACTTTTCCTTATGAAGACCTTATAAAAATTTTGTTATTAGTGAAGCTGAAAAATCTTCATTGCAGAAAGAATTTCAAGAAAATGGATGACTAAAAAAATTTTTACGTAAAAAAAAAATAATAATAATAATTCAAGTGCACTGAATTAGTGACGATTAAACATATACTGTACTTTGCTTTTCTCAGTTTTGTCAAGCCTAAAACCACAGAATTATGAATTTTGTAAATCTGTAATCAAATTAATTATGTTAGCCATTCTAGAGCTCTACTTTAACCAGTTCTAAATCCTCAGTCTCTAATTTTAACAACCAATGACTAGTGTGGATTTATAACTCTTACAGTGGTTCCCATCGATCACATCAGTCTTCTAATTGCCTTGGAATTAAAGCCCATTCATTGATGGATAGACTCCTGGTGCTGCCAGAGTTTGTATAAAGTTAAAGTCAACAGTTCACTTTTACATTTAAATTTAGCCTTTTTCCATAATTATTGACCCACTTATACGTCTATCTGAACAAGATTCTGATATTTGTGTCAGAAAGCTCCTTCAGATGGCGCTAAAAAAGTCAAAAGCATTCAACTCTAATCAACCTCCAGGAAATAGTTCATCCTAATTTTAAACAATATTTTCATATTTTCAAATAAATTGTTTGATTTCACCAGTTTGATTCAGTCATCTTATCTCAAGTGCCGCCAATTAATTTTAACAAACATGCTGTTTGTTAAAATTTGCCTTGCTGTTTAATACCTTTCTCACATTGCTGTTTATTTATCAGTTTATCAGTTTATCACTATATTTAATAGATTCTTCTGCTGTATTCCCTTTCCAATTCTACTGGATTCCCCTGCTGTTGGGAAGCAACGTGAAAGCTCTGGACTTTCAGAAGTTTGTTTCTGTCAGCTTTCAGAAGCAGTACTGACAAAGCATAATGAGCCCATAGGAGTGTCATTAAGTTAAAACCCTGTTAAAGAGATGGAAGCCACAGAACCGTATTTTTTTTTCTCCCAGGGTTGCATTAGTGCTTGCTTAATTGCTTAGTAAACAAAACACTTTTCGACCGATCAGCGATTGAACACCTCTAGTGGCTCAGCTGTGTGAAAAGTTAGAAAAGAAAATAATTTTGATGCATTGTATTTGTTGCGTCTTGAGACAAACCATGCTTGTAACTTAGAGGGAATGTGATAGACACTGATTATGGTAAACAAATTACAGCCATAATCATTCTCAGGATTGGAAGATTTAGTTGGACTTTTGCTTCAACCCCAAGGGAGATGAGTCTGGTTTAGGCATGAGCGACTTTCTCTTACCCACCCTGTTTTTTCCCTGCATCACCAACCTGGCTTCCCCTCACATCTGCACCATGAGCTCACAATGTTTCCTTTTTCTCACAGACAAGAACTATGCTGCAGCATGCCAATACCTCACACGACATAATGGACTCGGACCTGTTTTTAGTGATACAACATAGTGGTACCTGTTTCTGTTTTTATCCCCTACATTAGTCCCTTAGCCCCTGCGTTGGCTCAACATCAGAGCCAGTCTGTTATGATGTATAATGTATGTTGATTCTGTGCCAGTGCTATAAAAGGAGTAGATGGACATATTGTACATTACATAGGATCTGCCTCTCGTTTCTTATAGAATTACCAAGAAGTTGATGTTAAGTCACAGGTGTGGTTTCGTTACCTTCTGGAAGTTAATTTCTGGAACAGTTGAGCTAATGTGAAAGAGAAACAGTAATTCCTATATTCCAGCGTAGAGTCGGTAATTATTAGGGGAAAAAGTATATTCATTCATCATTCAGTAAGTGACTAGCCTGGTCAGGGAGGGATCCATGGTGGGTTCCGAGCACATAAAATGTCGTAAGAAGAATAATCCAGAAGTAAATTGGTCGCAACAATTCTTTCTTTTTATTTACCTTACTTTAGATACGGTACAAATTACTTTCATTTAACTTCCAGAACAATCACATGGGTACTTTTTTTTTTTCTTGTCTTACTCCGACATGGAATTTTGCATCTAACAATTTAGGATGATGAACACCTATGTGTGAGAGCTTTTATTGGATTGTACGAGGGGGCACTGAGGTAAATTTTGGCTTTCCTAATGTTTGCTGCATAATCCAAGGTGATGTGTAAAGCACTGTTAGTGGATTATAGTGGCAGGTTGTAAAAGAACACGGTGAGACGAGTTTCAAAAGAACTTCACCGGCAGCATCTGGCACAAGCTTCAACAAGGGCATGCTGTGAGCCAAGGGAGGCAGAGATGAAGGAGGCCTCACTCGTGTTCCTTAACTCCTGCTTTTCTCCTGATCCTTACAAGAAAAAGCCAGCCCTCTGTGTTTCCTACAAACTTTATGGGGACACAGTATGACCCATTATATCAATCCATATAGACCAGGTTTGCACCACTGCTCATGTGGTTCGGTCTTTATTCTGTGTTTTATGTCTCCCTTGTTTGCGTTTTCGCTCTTTTAACACTTTGGTCTTTATGTTTTGTTAGCAAGGCTTTGGATGGATTTGTTCTTGATGTTATAAAACATTTTAAGGCAGACCTACAGTAAATCCTGAGAGAAAGTAACATAACAGGTAGAGAATCATAAAGTATAGGTAGTGCTGCGGAACGGCCCTGAATGTTATTTGAGTTTGACATATAATATACAGCGCTTGAAATACTACTTTATATTCCTCAAATACTTTTTTTTTTTAATGATAAATAGTCCTGTCACTCTGTCAAATGTGTAGCAGGTCTAGGATTTTATTAAAGAACAGTTATTGATTATGTGAAGAATAAAACATGACAGACCTTTACTATAAAACAGAAAAAAAATGTAATGCAGCAACACAAAGTTACTACTCCCATGCCAAAGTTGTTTATTTTCCAATAACAACATGTCCCAAAGTATTTTATTCTTTTTAGACCACAAAACCGGCAAAATTTACAAGTGCTAAGAATTTTTTTTTAGCAACACTTTAATAAATATTTCTTAGGGGTTAATTAAGGGCATGCCCTTGGCTCAGTAAATCCCAAATTGTATTAGAAGTGCTTATGAATTAGATCTTACGTATGCAATTTATGCGTTAATAAGAACTTACTATGTAAAGTATTATTCATTAATAAATAATCTAAATTCACGTCCTATTAGTATTTAATTCTCAACATGTTATACAGTATGTGTACTGTACATATGTGACATCAAGTGAACTGCAGTTTCGTTTTTAAGAGCCTATTGAAGCTGAACAGGTCACTTATGCTATAATGGTTTCTCTGTCTTAAAGAAGAATAATTCGAAGCTAAAAGCATGAAATGTTTTTGAATCAAGGTGCATCGTGCATTCTAAAGTCAAATAAATTTTTGTGATTTTAGTAGTAAAACAAGTGGCAGTAGACAATTATATTTTCTACCCACAAAACAAAGGCCACCCAAACCAGGGCCATTCAAGTCAAACTGGGGCTATTGATATTGCAGAATAACAGAACACAGTTATGAGAATTAAAACAAACTTTATTTCCCTATATAATCCCCTGCTACACTAATGCATGTATCCCAGCATTTCACTAGTGCTTGGATACCATCATGTATCCTCAGTATATCCGAGCCATGATCAGACCGCCTGCATCACATCTGAAACACTGGCCTCCCAGGAACTCCCAAACATGTTGAAACATCTTGGAGCGAAGTGCGGACTGTGGAAATGTGGATATATCTGTGGATGTGGAAATAACACCCAGCCAAGTTCCTGTAATGTACAAGTGGTGATCACAAAAGATTACGTATACAATTCCCACAGACAGATATGTGCTTTCTGCTAGTTGGTGACAAGTTATACATTGATTTTCAAGAATCAGGAGTTTAATTCTTGAATGCTCTCTGCTTATGAGAGAACTGCAGTGGGCTCCAAACCATTCACAGACATATGGCCTTCTTTAAAGTCTTTGCGCCATTCAAATGTTTTACTGCAGCATCACTGTGCTTTAAGGCTTCTTTAAATGTCCATCAGTTTTATGCATTCATTCATAAGAATGCCTCTTGATCTGATAACATACAACACCCCAGTGCATTAACTAAATTATTTATTATTATTTTTTTATTATTATTTTATTTAATCAACTAAATTGATTACATTTCATAACTTGAAATGTGTCCCTTTCAAGTTATCTATTTTTTATTTAATAAAGAACTATAAATTGTACTTTACAAAGTTATGAACCTGCCACCCACTTCCATAATTAATGTCACTTCACAAAGTGCAATATCTGTTAGACTATACCTTTTAGAAGTTTAGTGTATAAGGTATGATTTAGGCATTTCAGTGGATTTGCATCACGCCCTGTTTGAGAGTTGTTTTCACAAGCACTCCAGTGGTGACACCTCAAAGCTGTTCATGTCACACACCAAACATGGAATTTGCTGAATTTTGGACTCTACAATCTGTGTATGAAAAGGCAGGAACCATCTCCAAACCACTAGAATCCACCTTTGTACAACTTAAGAGCTTCTTTGATGTTATTTTTAAAAAAGTAAAAAAAAAAAAAGTTTTGATGGCTACACTTTCTCCCATGACAGTCCAGTTTAGGCTCGGATTCAAGAAAGTTTGAAAGCCCCTTAATACCTAAAACACGAGGCAGAGGCAAGGGCAAGGACAGGCAAGGACATTCAAGTGATGTACAAAGACAATTGGGCAAAAGACAAACCTGTAAACCAAAAAAATAACATAACCATAGTCACTGTAGCATAGAAGTAGAAGAGTATCAACAGGTACGTTACACTGAGTGTGTGAACTGAGAGTTCTTAGGTAGTTTGTCTGCGGTTCTGTAATTGAAGCCAGGTGTGTGAAATTAGAGTTAAGATAGAGCATGCTGTGAGAGACTCTGTGATGGCTGGGAGATGCAGTCGACGGCCATGTTTGTACACCGCTCCGTGATACCTAATGTGGAAAGTCGCACTATTTCTAGTTTGACATGTCATCAAGGGTCTTCCCCTTATCTTTATTTTTCTTTCTAACATTAATAAGAGCTGTAATGGATTGGCACCCCATCCAGGGTGTTCCCAACCCCATGCCCCGAGTCTCCTGGGACAGGCTCGAAGCCCTCCTGTATACAAGCTGAAACAGTATAGACATCGATGAGATGACTAATCACAATTCACTCATTAGAGTTTAATTGAGGAGCACTTACTGTAATTCCAAAGCAGATGAACATGATTTAGCTTTGTTCGTATAGACGTTGATCTTGAGGGTGGGTGTTTAACATGGACATGGTTGGGTTTGAATGACGTACGTTGTGGTTTATTTCTGACATTTTAATGAAGAGGTATTTGCCCTTATAAACATCATGCACTTTGGATCTGAATTCCAAAAGCTGTTTTGGATTGACATTGTTTTATGAAATTTCTAAAGGGCAGCGTCCTACTCTAAACGTTCTTCCACTGATTATATTGAATAAGGGACTTGGAAGATATTTTAAAGAGTTTATTAAGCTTGCACTGTAGAGCATGGGAGCGATTCGAACAAACAAATTAGGATTAATTGAATATCATATTTGCGCTGGAAACCACCATGTCAGCATCTGTGTAACCCAGTGCGTTTTGGATCTACAGAGACGTGATGAACTTTTTAAGTGTCGGAATGCTATGTGGCTTGAGTAAGGTTAATTACAGTATTGTTGATGACTTATATATTTTTTATGTTTTAAATATGCTGATTATATAAAACATTTTGTAGCATAATTTGCCTTTTGGTCAGAGTGTAAAACTCATGAATCTGTGCATCATGCCAACTCTACCTACTAACTATTGACATCTTTTCTCATTTTAAATTGCGGGTGAAGTTTTACGAAGTGGTATTTGAGAAGACTTTATGCCAGCCTAGTGCAAAGTGGATTGTGGTTGTGGCACATATATAATGAAATAAATTATGAGAAAGAAAAAAATATAGGAAGAAGGATGCCAGGAGAATCTTGGGCACTTGCACTTCTAAGTATGTAACAAGTGCCGTGAGAACAAGAGGGTGGATTTGATTTGCAGAACCATAAGCTGTTTGGGAGTAACAGAAAACCCACAGCTCCAAAAAGTCTGCAGTTGTTGACAAGGAACCAAATAACATGGTCCAGTAACTTTGTCCTCATAAGTGGACTCTAACACACTTCCAACATTCTTCCGTAAATCCATGACTGCATGCTGCATAGGCTTTTATCCGCAATGACACAAGGACAATTGATGGGCAATTTATGAAGTACCTTTTCTAATAAGTCATAAACACGAATAGTGGGAGCAAAATCATTGCGGAGGTAGCTGTGGACTTAATTTACTGCAGCATTAACAATAAGTAGCACTTGCACAGAAACACTACAACTCCGCATTAGTTTTTCCACTATTAAAGCTGCGTTTGAATGTCCCCAAGCTGTGATTCATGTGAAATAAAACTGATCCACAGCTTTTCTGTTAGTAAAAGATTTCCTTACAAAGTTCATTATGCAAAGCCTATGCACAAATTACACTTTCATTTATTGTTTATACTGTATATTTGTAATATATAATATTATATATTTGTTTATATATTTGTAATATATATAGCATCAATAAATTCCTAAAGAGATCATTATTTTTGTTTTTTTTTTTAAAGTCATTAGCTGGAACCATATACTTCCTAATAAATAAAAAACATTCTAACTTTGTTTTAACCTCTGATCTGGCTTGAATGACTTACTAGTAAAAACACAGGGCAATTTTTGCCCCATCTGACAAATGCTATTGATATTGTTTCTCTTCATTTCACAATGTGGTTACAAAAACGTTCATGTTTCTTTTTCTTCTTGGAAGATTTAATTCTGAAAATTCATGTTTCCCTTTGGAGCACAGATTTATTGTTTATTATCTTAAATCCAGCTGCCAGGAAGTACAAAACATACCAGCATCAAGACATTGAGCATTTTACAGAGTTTTAGCCTTTGACTTAATTAGGCTATTTGTTCATTCATTCATTAATTTATTGTGATTTGTAACAATATTTAAGTGGGACGCACAATCCAACTGTTACAAGTAAAAGTAATTTAAAAGTTAAGTAAAAGTATATATTTTATTAGCTGAATAAAATGTTTTTAATGGTTAATGATTCAGCTTAGATTATTTGTAGAGCTCTTTAAATCTTATCAGTAATAATGTCTGTTATTTAAAATCAATCAACACTTTCTGGACAATTTAGTTTAAAGGTTTCATAGTCATCAAGACACAGGTTTAACATGTACACTTTGCTGTTGAGGAGCTTTTGTAACATCCAGTTAAACAGTATGCACTTGTAGTATATCTCATTTCTGCAGTGAGATACAAAAAAAAAAAATCCAAAATAAATTACATTAATAAATTACATTAATATATATATATATATATACAGATTTCAAAAAGTCTAATCAGTTGAGGAAAAATGACCATTGTTTGCGGTTGGCTTCAGCATGATCAGTGTATGATACTTGAATGACTACATGGCCAGAGGTTAAGGTTTGACCAGCATGCTGCATTGCCTGGTATAAGATTGCTTAACTGCCATCTCTGTATCATGGCTGACCTTGCCTGCTGTTCCCAGCTTCGTAACAAGCTCGAATGTGAAAAACAAACGTGACACTAGAGACTCTCTTTCTTTCTTTCTAAAATAGTATGGAAGAAACTGAGGCCAGAGTGCAGTAATGCTATTTATCACCAGAATGTTTAAAATGTCCTCATTGAAATTTTAGTGAGTGATACAAGAAACTCTTATTCAAATAAATATTCAAATAAAATAAGAAAAATGCATAAAACTAAATAGTATTCAATCTTACAGAATATGATGGAGTCTAAAATTTACTTACTGAATGATTTCAGTGACATGCCTGGTGTCCAATGTGATGAAACTACCGCTAGAGACTTAAAATTGTGCCAGAGGAGAATTGTGCCAGAAGGGAGACAATGGTCATGCAGCATAGATTGCTCATTTAAGTGTTTTCACCACCCTCTACTAGAACATCATAAAGTTGTTTTACTACCTACAGTACACTGACCTTGTAAAATCTCATTATGCCATTAAATATACATTAAGGTCCTTTAATGATTATTCATCATTAATCATTATCTCAGTGAAGGATGCTGCAAACTGTAATTATTATGTGTGTGTTTTTTTTTTTTTTTGGGGGGGGGGGGGGTCACAAATATTCTTAATTTAGGGAAGCTAATGGCTTGCAAAAATAGCTGTTGATCTCCAAGATCTCCTAAAGGTTTTATATATGAAAAGGGTCAGTTGAAAAACAAGGTCTGGTTGCTACTTTCCATCTTTCCTCTACTGTTCATTGTGCCTCAGTGTCTCAGGAATAACTGCAAGCTGGAAAAAGTGACATTATGCTTATGTGCCAGCTGATGTGGCACTTACGTGGCAGCTGAATCTCAAGAGTAAAATAAAAAATTGGCTAGTTGTTCAGACTGTACCATTAATTTAATACCATGATGTTCATATTTTTTTCATAGCAGCAACTGCAGAGTATAAGTCAAATATTACCAAGTGTGAGCATATTGTGCATATAGCATACAGAACCTTATAGATAAACCCAGGACAGTGTTTATAATGACTTCAGCAACACATAGGTATGTGTTTATGGTATCCAGGTGGGATTATGCACTATTGAGCCTTGAATTTGTCTATTATCCATGTGGGACCATTCACAACAGCAGAAGATGAGTCACAGGTGGAGAAAGCTCCAAGCAGAACCAGAGCATCAGGATGGATTATTTCTTACCGGAGCATCAGTCATTGCTTTGGCAGATGGAAAGCTTAACCTGTAGCATTTGGAGTTTTTAGAATGCCATTACTTTGATTTACTTTTGTTTAATACATGGATAGAATTTGTTTTCTGTAGTCATCTGACTACAGGGGTTTTCTAGGACACACCATTTTGGAACTCAGAATATATTTAGTTTCAGTCTATCATTTATTGTAGTCTTTGTTGTCTCTGTATAGGTGAATTTTATTTGCTACATGCATAATACTAACAGCTAATGCTTCATAGCTTTAAAGTAATTGTAGGGTGCTATACATATTTTAATAGCCTCCAACAAAAGGAACAAAATGGCTATAATTTGAAATCTGCACACAAGATTTATAAAAAGTTACAGTATGGTGCATAATACTGTTAGCACATAAACTCATTTATAATTTAAAGTAAATTGCACAGGGGGCCACGGTGGTGTAGTGGTTAGCACTGTCGCCTTACACCTCCCGGGTCCGGGTTCAATTCCCGTCTCTATGTGCATTGAGTTTGCATGTTCTCCACGTGCTTGGTGGGTTTCCTCCGGGTACTCCGGTTTACATGTCTAAAGACATGTAGATTAGGCTAATTGCCGTTCCCAAATTGCCCGTAGTGTGTACATGAGTATGTGTGTGCCCTGAGATGGATTGGCACTCTGTCCAGGGTGTACCCCGCCTCATGCCCTAAGTCTCCATAGTGAGTAAGTTGAACAGGTATTTTTGGTACTTTTTGGTAATGTGTGTGTCAACTAAACTAAACAATTTATTGTCTTAAACGTTTTTGTCACAATTTTTGTGAGAGATGGACTTTGCATTAAACGCTCACAAAATATCTACAAGTACTTTGATGCTGTTCAACAAACCACACAAAGCCAGCAAAAGGTGATGGAATATCAAAGCCATGGCTCACATGTGATGTTACCACCGTCATCCGTCAGCCTGGAGCTCACACCATATCCAGAAACAGAAATAAATTCACACTTGCATAAGCTTTACTTGATACTTTCAGTGACACTTTCATTCAATGCCCAGATGTATCCAGGCAACTGTTTCTATTGGGACGTCTTTTCACCTCCCTTGAGAAGTACCTCACAGCTGACTAACTGGACAGAGACAAATATCTAGAGCTCACAACACACTCAAACACATATTACTCAGGTTACAAACAGTATTCACAGTGGAATACTCACCAGCTGTTGTTTTATAAAGCAAAGAAGGCTGCCACCAAGAGCTTTGTGATGGAGACTGATATAATGCCACTTTGACCATCTGCCTGGTTAATTGTCAATCTTTTTCTTTTAGATGTCAAGTTAGCAGCTGGGTCTCCAGAGGGGTATTGCTCTTAAAATACCAGAAAGCCTATGAGTTTCTTTCACAATAAGAAACAGCAGCTTTAGGCGTTTAAATCTATACATCTAAATCATGCTAGTTGGTGCTGTATAGTCCATTCATTCATTTATTCAAATTGTCATAGAAAAGATGGTTGGTTATTGCTCTAAGGAGAAGTTTCGGTACTGTACATTGCTGAGGACTCCAACTTCTTTACCGCATACGTAAATCTACATGAAGCGGAGTATTGAACCAATAAACCCCAGCTAATATAACTTAAGTTGTGAAGCAACAGCTTGGCTATTGATTTGTTTATTACCTACACTGGCTTTAAGTACTGTAGTCTCTGATTTCAGTTGGCCGACTGCAGACTCTGTGGGGAGGAAAATTACATTGCACAGGACACATTGGTCAAGTTTCAAATATCCAAGCCTTTGACTCAGCCAAAGGAGAAATACATCGAGCTCTAAAGGTGATGAAAGCTCTTCTCATAGTTACAGGGTCCATACATAAGGACCCTAGCTTGAATGTGAAAAACAAATGCTCTTAGCCGATGACTGATTAAAGATTGCCATCAGATGAATTTAACTAATAGGTAACTGCAAATTTTCCTTGGCATAAAAGATGAGCAGAACACATTCCACGAATGCATTTGTAACGAGAGATGTCGGTAATGGACGAAAAAAAGAAAACACATTCATATGGAGCGAGTATGGTTTTAGGCCTGAGCTATTTGAGCCATAGCTTTATATCCAGAGGGGAAATTCATTTTTATAACGCATTTTTTTCTTCTTCTTCTCTTAAACATTGTTAATTAGGCAGAAATGATGAATATTGTGCTGGAAGGATAACAGAAAGTCATAATCACTGGTTAACCAAAAACAGCAAGGAAGTCGAATCCCACAGAGTTAAACTGCTACTGCACTGACATGCTTCCGCACTTATCATTTATCAATGTTCGAAGAAATCAAGTAGCAGAGATAACAGGCTCTTACTGTGCAGTATACTGTATATACAGTATGCACACATTCATTTAGGAAGGTTAGTCTCTTTGGAATAAGTTTGAATGCGATAAAAAATAGTGATAGTAAAGACTAGATTTTAACAAAGTGGGCTTAATTGCAGGGAGGACTGTTCACATGGAATAATTTACATGAAATGAAATTAAGCTTAAAATAAATGAATTAAGTGAATTAATGAGTCGAAATGATATGCACAGTCAACAAACCAGCAACACTAATGATGAGTTCATTTTTTTCTGCTGTTTCCATTATGAGGCTTGGCTCTAGACTGGTTCAACAAAAAAGCATTCACGCTGTCAGTGTGCTAAAATTGTGACAATGCCAAAGCCATCCATGGCTGCGAGTCCAGGAGACAAAAACTGGCCAAACTCTCTCTCTATCTCCCCTCTCAGTAACAGTGATGCTAACCAATCATGGCTGTCTTTGAGCTAGTGCATGCAGAAGGGTGTGTTGCACTTCTATGTAATGGCATAAAACAGAACTACTGCTTTTTGGCACAACTCTATCACACATACTGTACATGGGCATACACACACACCTGCATCCCCTGATCATAGCTGGCTTGAGAAGTATAAACGGTGAGTTAATTTAGCCAGAACAATAGATTTATTAACTTTAGAACAAAGAGTCTATTCAGCAAGTGCCTGTCTCCTGATGTTTCATATCCAGACCTAGCAGGATGTGGACTGATGTCATTCATAAAAATATTTTCTGAGCTCTGACAGTGTGTGTGTGTGTGTGTGTGTGTGTGTGTGTGTGTGTGTGTGTGTGTGTGTGTGTAGAGGGGGGATGTTCACTGGATACAGTGAGTCATGACAAGGGAATCACGATCAGAAACACCTAAAACACACACACACACACACACACACACACACACACACACACACACACACACACACACACACACACACACACACACACAGAGCTACAGATGCTATACAGACTTTTTTGTTTTATATTGGAGACAATACAGAATATCATTAAAAGAACTGTGCTAAATCAATGTGGTCATAAAGCCATGGAGAATATGAGCCTTAAACCTGTCTGACACTATATAATTTTGTCCTGTTATCAGATTTCCTTGGTCATTGTTCCTTCTAACAAAATTCTTTAAACTGGAAGAGAATTTTTCCATCAGGGCCTGTATGTAATAAGAATCACTTCAAGGAATCGTGCTCAAAATTAATTAAGAATAAAAAAAATTCTACCTAGGATTTATAAAATTACATACTCTTACTTTCTATGAGGAGAAGGACTGTGAAGGAAAGCATGTGACGTCACTGTTTACGACACTGAGAGTTGCAAAATAGGCTGCACATTATTGTGGGTGTTGTAGTTTTGACATTGTGGGTGTCGTAGTTTTTTGTTTTGTAGTTTTAAGCAGTCAAAAACTGAAATCAGCACTAAAATCACCACTAGTTGTGTGAAAGCTTCATATACTTTGAGAAATCTTATAGATGCATGACTTGACTGCATGGAGATATCCTCATCAGACTGCTCCAATCAAAACTGTTTCAGGCCAGTGTGATAGATCTGTATAGGACTCTCATAATCTGATTAAAACTGGAGAGAAAATGAGACTGTATTTGCTTGCAGAGGAGGTAATAAAAGAGTAAAGATCTAATTAAAGGAAAATTCTGCCCTATTCTTACTTCTAAAGATGAAAAGCAATTTGTGAAAGCTGTTAGTTCCTCCTTGAGGAGTACAAAAACATATACAGTACAGACCAAAGTTTGGACACACCTTCTCATTCAAAGAGGTTGAATTTGTATTATGGCAAGAGAAACGCAGCTAAGTAAAGAAAAACGAGTGGCCATCATTACTTTAGGAAATGCAGGTCAGTCAGTCCAAAAAATTGGGAAAACTTTGAAAGTGTCCCCAAGTGCAGTCACAAAAACCATCAAGCGCTACAAAGAAACTGGCTCACATGCGGAGTCAAGAGTCACTTCTGCTGCAGAGGATAAGTTCATCCGAGTCACCAGCCTCAGAAATCGCAGGTTAACAGCAGCTCAGATCAGACAGCAGGTCAATGCCACACAGAGTTCTAGCAGCAGACACATCTCTAGAACAACTGTTAAGAGGAGACTGTGTGAATCAGGCCTTCGTGGTAGAATATCTGCTAGGAAACCACTGCTAAGGACAGGCAACAAGCAGAAGAGACTTGTTTGGGCTAAAGAATACAATAAAGAATACAATAAAGAAAATTCTTTGAATGAGAAGGTGTGTCCAAACTTTTGGTCTGTACTGTATATGAGCAAAATTTTATTCATTATTTCTGACATTGCTGTGAAAATCAGGAATCATCACTGTATCAAAGCGACATCTTCGCTGTTACTTCGTAGTAAATTAGCAAACAGCATTCGAAATGTTTTGTTTAAACTTGTCTTTTATGAACTGTGTGTCACTTAATGTTACCAAACTCTCTCTATTCGCACGAGGCTCTGCCTGAATGACATTTCCTGGCAACGTCTAACCAGTTAAAACACCTCCGGAGCTTTCCTAAGTTTTAATGGAGATTGGAGTGACTTCCTATTTTAAGATTGTTTATAAATTGCTCTTACTCCTACTACTAAAAGTAGGACCAAAATTGTATCACTTTTAGTAAATATTCTTTTTTTTTTAAATATTTTTTTATTTAAATGTACACTGATCAGCAATAACATTAACACCACCTAATGTTAACAATCATTATCAATTATACCATTAAACTGATGACAAGATCATGGGCATCATCATTTATATCAGAAGAAGCAATGTACAGTAGCACAAACTGATGGAAAAAGCTCATGCTGGGTATGAAGGAACGGTATCAGAACACGTAGTGCATCATAGCCTGCCATGTACTGGGGCAAAAAGTCTAAGGTTGTTGATCCGGCCTCCAGATTGCCAAACCGATCGGGTATCCATGGAATGTGCCGGACAAGCAAGTCTAATCTATGGAGGCTCTACCTTGCACATTACAGCACTAACAGAATCTGCTGCTAATGTCTGTATATGCATATGCAGGTCTAGTGTAAGGTTGTCCAAGATGCAGCTGAATGTCTGTCAGAGGCAACAGCCAGTGTGTGGAGATCATTACATGTATGATGTAAAAGTACATTCATGAGCTGTTACAGCTGGAGTAAAACAGGCACTCAATCAACAAAAAGCACACAACCAGATCCTCCTTTTCCTGTTGACCTACCCTCATAATTTTATGTCATGCACTGGCAACACAGATGTGGTGGTTGGCTGCACATTAAATGCGTAATTGCAAAAATCAAGGTCAGCTAATGGTTAGGACACTATTCAAGCTTGCAGTCTGTGACAAACAGTGACTTTAATTGATGTTTATTTGGCACCCATTTTTAATTAGGTTGGGGGTTAATTGTATGCATGAGGTCACCTGATTGCCCCCTGAAGCTGTCAGAAAGGCAGAAAAATAGTACTCAACAATTTCAATCCTAAGAATGAATAAGATCCTTGTTAAAATATTCACATTATTATTTAAAAGGTAATTATTAGATATGTATTTTTTAGATATGTACAGTACTTATAAGGTATGTAATATCAGTTTGTTTTAAACATTGACAATTATTGGTTTAACTGACCCTGTTATGTTTGGTAGGAATAATTGATCAAAGCTACTTTGTAAGTTATTTGTAGATACATGCAAAAGCAATAGAACACCAGTAAGCAGTAGCCCATAAGAGATTTTGATGTTTGTGAATTGTTACTGTCTTTCGACTGCTCCCTTAGAGGGGTCGCCACAGAGGACCATCTGATCAGCAAACAGCAGCACAATTTTTACACTTGACGTAACCCTCCCATTTTATTCGGGTTTGAGACCGGCACTGCATGCGGTTGGCTTGGGGCTGTGACTGGGGCATGGCCATTGGGTTGGAACCAAACCCAGGCAGGCAAGAAACCTACCACTGAGCTGCCAATGGCCACGTTTGATATTAGTAAATGATTCATTAGTATAGATCAATGGACTTGGTATGTTTTTTAGTCACTGGTTAATAACATGCATAAAAACTGATTTTTTTTTTTTATATGAGTAAATTACACATATAACTTCTATAACATGTCTGTCCTAAGAGACAGATAACTCTCAGTCATTAAAGACTATAGCTGAATTGAAGAATTCCTCGTTCTTTGAAGGAGTTATTTCGCTTTGAATGGAATGTTCACTATTCACTCAGATCTTTACTATAACTTGGTGGCATATGTTGAGTTTCAAATGAGCTCTAGTGACTATAATGCAGTCTTATTCAAAGATGACATATAAATGTTTTGCTGTTTCCTAAACAACTGAAAAACAAAGAATAGCACATAAAACCAATTTTACAGTGGTTATGATGAATGCCAACTTAATTTAGCGTTTAGCAATTGCAACACCACATAGTTTATAATAATACGACATGACATTAAAGTCATGAATTATAGTCAAATTTAAAGTCATGTAATATTCTGCTGTGAAACTTAAATAAAGAATGAAATTACGTATGGCTCACCACTACATTAAGCACATGAAGTGCTCAATTTGGTACATCTGTTCTTCCATGACAGGCTTAACATAAAACGTGATGTGCATTGATTAGTCAGTCTCACAAGGTAGTTTTATAATTATGGTAGATTTAAAAAACCTAGCAGACATGCTTCATCATACTTCATTGTTCTTTTCAAAATCATTGTTGAGATAAAAAATTTACTTCTTATTCCATGTTATCTGTCTCTGCCCACACACATCTATTATCTATACTGTATAGGGATTTGTAGGCCTGGTGCTTATACCTGGAAACTTAGTCCACAAGGTGAGGTATACAGTCCACTGGACAGGGTGTAAACCCATTTGCAGAACACAAGCACACACCCAGTCATACACCACAGGCAATTTGTAAACCCCAATCAGGATACACCACATGTCTTTGGGATGTGGAAGGAAACCCTCAGTACTCAGAGGACACCCACCACGCAAGGGGAGAACATGCAAGCCCTCCACACACAGACCAGAGGCGAGATACTGGTTAGCTAAGTGCTAACCACTTAGCCACCACTTATTTAAATGTCACTCTGAATATACAGTAGTGTATAAGTTTATTATAAGAGATGAGAGATGAAGGGTCTTGGTTACCGTTGGGAAAGTTTAGCCAGGGGTTCTCAGTAGTTGTGGTTATAAGGACAAGGCCTGGGCATGATTACATTCAGAAATCAGTACTCATGGCGTTAGAAAAGGCCAGACAACTGGCCACCATGCAGCATGAACCATAAAACATTGATTAAATGGTAGAATATTTGCACTTAGCCTTTTCCCTAGAGCTTATCCAATTGCACACATTACTTTTCATTTTTTGTTGAAAAATCAGTCCTGTAATGCAGTGTATAATTGTTAAAAATTGGAGCAAAATTCACACAGCCTTTGAAAAAGTTGCCTTTACACTTTTTACTTTGTACTTTTATACAAGTACTATTTCATCATGTCTGTTATGAGTGACAAATAAAAAGTTTCAGAATCTTTAAGAACAAAAACGAAGATGTGTAAGTGAAATTAATTACCAAGCAACCATTTACTGATGTATTTATGGCTCACTCAAAATGAGCTGTCACAACTGCTGGCCCAGACTAGAAAAGCCAGCAAAACTAAGGACACAGCTACCAGGTGTAATATTAACACTTGGTAAATTAATGAATCTATAAATATGCCGACTCTGCATTTTTGCCCTTGGCTCAGCCTAGGAACTTGAAACTTGGTAAATTGCGGAATTATCTTACTCCAAGTTGGTGTGAGAGTTTAAGTTCAACCTCTCTTATCTTTTGAAGGTGTTTCATGAGAAATATTTTTTTTCTGCTGCTTTTTTAGCGCATTACGTACAAAAGTTCATGTCATTACTTTATTCATTTGGTTGAAGTAAATAGCACCGTTCACTTAAGGCTCACAAAAACTAAAAAAACAAAAAACAAAACAAGGAATAAATGCATTTGTGTTGAAGAGAATAAACACTGTATAAATTAAAATGTCAAGTGCATATTTGTTATGGGGCCGAGAAAGTGACACATTTCATTTTAGATTTCTCATTCACTCAACACTCACTCATCATCTATATCGCCTGATAATACAGTATTGGGGAATGGAGCCTATCCAGGAGACTTAGGGCACAAGGCCGGGTACGTCCTGGTAGGTGTGCCAATCCACCGCAGGGCACACACATACACGCACTCACATACTCATTCAGACACTACAGGCAAATGGGAATGCCAGGTATCCTAATCTACAAGTCTTTGGGCTACCTGGAGGAAAACCTACCAAGCATGGGAAGAACATGCAAACTCCATGCACACAGGCCTGAGGCGGGAATCGAACCCAGACCCTGGAGGTGCAAGGCAAAAGTGCCATTGTTTTCAATTTCGACTTTTAATTTGTTAATGAACCCTTGGATGATTTGAAGAAGCACTGAAAAACATCTGAAAAACTCTGACCTTTCTTTGAGTGCTTTTATTCAACTTTTAGACATTTGACAAAATTTGCTGCAGAAATATTTGAGGATTTTATACTGATCAAACAAGAGAGACAGTCTAAGGACATTTTTCTTTTTTGCATTTTAGGCCCACCGGGAAAGCGAGGAAGAAGAGGACACAACGGGGAACCCGGTGAGTAATTTCTTTGCAACACCTTGCGGTTCAGTATCCATGTTGTTTTGCACAGTAGACTGTTTTCAAAACAAGTAACAAGGCCGATTCATGGAACTTTTTTCGTGAAAGGGTAATACAGTAAGTACTCCTTTCAAATTTTCCTAATGAAAATGATGGAGACTTAAAGTGCAACTGCCCGGAAGAGTTGAATTCTCTGTCTGCTAGTTGTGTTTTTTTTGGACGTTTAGTAGGAAGTTCATACCTAGAACAGACCATCAAATCCTGCAAAAAATAGACCTAATTCATTTTGGAGGATTCACATCAATGGTGCCCTACCCACAAACCATCTAAAATGGATGCGGGTTAAAACTATAATGAAAAAAAAAAAAACTTAAATCTGAAATTCTATGAGGATAAATAAAGAACATTGAAGACTAATGATCGCAAGTGTTGAGAGGTGTAGGGGTTGAATATGGTACAATTGTACTATTGGAGCAAAGGTAGTCACTCCATAAAAAGTCAATGACTGCATATAAATTTGAATCACTGCATATAAAAGCTTTTTCCTCAGTAAGCTCGAGCTATGAGGTAGTGGTTAGCTCATTGGAGAGGAAATGAAGGCCGCCACTGATAGAACAGACAGGACATTGGACTCAATTATTATTAATTGTGATGTGGGCTTTCAAATCACAGGAATTAAACACAATCAGGAGACAGGCCAAAAATTCTAGTTGACTCTTGATGTCTGCATAGAAAGCACTCTGTTCTTAATTTTGCTAAATAAATTTCTAATCTTGTGAATGGCCTAGGGCTGTGTTTTCAGTCGGGTGGATGATTGTGTATATATTCTTGTGGTATATATTTCAAACTACTATTCACCATGCATGTCACTTCAAAGCCAAAAGGGAAAGTGATGCATTGTGTTGTTATTTTATATAAAGCTTAAAAATGTGGACAATTGTCTTTGAGTTGATGTGTACTTTTGAGGTTGCTTTATGCTGCGGTGAAAACTGAAATAACCTCCTGTGGATAAATTGAATGGAAAGGCAACCGGTGCCAGCAAGAACAATGTGTAACAGTGTAGAGCCTTGTATAGTAATTGTATACAATAAGACAACAATTCTTTCTATTGAGCTGATACATGAACTGCATCATTGTGTTGCTCTATCAGCATGTAGCACAGCCAGACCAAGCATATCAAGGCATTTTACACTTGGGCCACACACTATTAGCCAGGCCAGATTTGCATTTTCCATCTCTGCTCTGCGACCACACACACACTTCCATTTAGGATGTGGTCCACAGACAAGCCAAAACAAATATGAGTTGATGCTCAAATAATGAGTTCTTGAGATGTTATTTTACTCTCACCTTTGTACATTAGACTAATGGTCCACTTGAAGTAAAACTGCATGTGATCCAGGTTCTTCCTCATAAAAGAATCAAATACTCTGTGATGTATATTTTCTATTGGCCTGTTGGGAAAAACACTGGTTAAGACTGAATTCCCAAACGGGTACAGAAATAACGAATCTCTTTCTTTTTCATATCTGTGATTCTACTTTACAGTATATCACACATATGAATATCTCATAGTCATCACCAGAAACTTGGCTTCATCAAGCTTGCATGCGTAGTGCTTCCATTAAAGAATAATTTTTAGAAGATTTTTACCACTTATTTATATGAAGACCAAAAGGTTTCCAATGTGAGAAACACCAAACATGTGGGAAGACTGTCTGGATGGATGGAATATCCTTTCATCTGGTTAGACTCTGCCCGGTGTAACCAGCTAAATGAGGGGCAAAAGCAAACTGGAAAAACACCAAGGTGTTTACCCAGGAACTAAAACTCAAAATTAGGACGAGTGAATAAGGTTTGAGGAGGAACAGGCGCTTTTTTGGCTTGGCTGACTGGAGCAGTCATAGATGGGGTTAGTGGTTGAGGGATGTCGCTGGTGAGTGAGAGCGTGGCGGTTATCTATGACCGTGCAAAATGGGTGGTCAGTGCTTGATTGCACTTACATGCACACAGGCGCCTATTCACATCCCCTGAGTAGGTTAGAGTCCTTGCATTGCTGACCAAATGACCACAGGAAAAAGTCTATTAAAAGGTTTCATTTCAGCAAGCTTACTATCCTCATGAAATCAATTGCTTAACTGAACAATAACCTTTAATGCACAAACCCATCTGCTACATCTATAAAAATAAATATAAGCCAGTAAACTGTTAAAAAAAATAGCGCATATCCTTTCCTCTTATATACGTAGATTGACATTGGGAAACTATAAGTGAAAATACCATTGAGAAATTTACCAACTATTTTTGGGCAATATTTCAAATCCAGTTCAGTTCCTTTTGTCAGTTGGATAAAATAAACACAGAGAAGCAATGAGGCATCTAAAACTACTAATCATGGAGGGAGTAATCAAATCAAACAATTCCGGAGCGAAATTTTGTACTAAAAGGGTTATAGCACCATAATTATAATGCATTAAACAGCAATGAACTGCTATAAAGTAAACAATATATACTGTACTCTAAATGATAGCTGGCGAAATAACAGAGTTAGCAAACCGCAAACTATGTAGCTGTCAGTACCTAAGGCTGTTCCAGACCTTCCTGTCATATCTGCAGGTGATGATTACCTGCTCTTTCTTATGACCATGCAGAGTCTACCTTAGTACTTTGCCACGAAGACTTCAATCATGGGGGGAGACATCGAACATTCAGAGGATTCCACTCTAAAGGAGCTGGGTTATTTTTTGGATATGTTTTTGGACTAAGATTGCAGGGTTAGGGTTATAAGATGGGACTGCTGTGTTTCCTCTGTGTAGCACATATAAATAAAATAATCTTAATAATCTTAAATAAACTTGTCTTTAAATGTCCATTAGGAATTATTATCTAACTTAACGTCACATTTTTTTATGTAAGCATTTTACATTTTATTTTGTGCTATGTACTTTATTTATGAGTATCTGTTGTCAGCTGCTTCAGGAAATAAGATTTAAACAACTTGTTAAAGGTTAACTTCTGGCCTCATTTTGTCTTTGCAGTATTTTATCATTGTTATGAAGGTTTTAGAGGTTAGGAAAGAAAATGCTAAAGGTGTTTTTAGATGTGGAATGCTCTACAATGTTATTGCTGCTTCAACCCTCATGATTCATCATCTGAACAAAAAAAAAAAGTTTAATTGATGAGGTATCGCCCTCAAGGACAGATTGTTGAGGAATGTTTATCCAAATAAATTGCATATCTACAAGACATTATCTATTTATCTATTTATTTTTCTATAATTTACAAGTGAAGAATGTCCTTGTGAAATTATTAACTGAACCTCGCACCCCAAAACTGCATGCCTGGGAGCGGGGTGTTATCGTCGGCAATGTGAAGGCTTTTTAATGAACACCTTTGTAAATCGGGCGAAATCCTGTGACTGAGAAGGAAACAGATGAAAACGGGCCTCCTGGTCAATACTATATTTCATTTCCTCTCATTGTTAATGTACAAGAGTGATAGTGCATGTGGACATTTGGCCTAGGAGCTAATTTTATATGCAGTCAGTATTAATAACGCACATGAATCTGCACGCATGCAGAAATGAGATGCAGGGATACTCATGAGCTGAAACAGAATAGCCGGAAGCGTGTCATTTTATTAGGGTGTAATGTATTTATACCCATTAGTTTAGACCAGTTTAGCCTTTTAGCTTGGACATCAAGAATGGCATCTGGGGTTAAACCTGCAGATAGGATGAGATGCAACCACTAATGGGAGCGGCCAAATGACGATAAAGAACAACAACATTTTAGACAAATTAGGAATTGAAACAGTTCCAGGAACTACTGGCGATACAGCTGATACTAAACAGCTCTTGGAAATTAACTTGTCTGTTAATTTGTCCAAATGATGATGAATTTTCTTTCTTTTCTCTTTTCTCTTCCTAGGACCTCCTGTAAGTACGACAGCAAAGAGCTGAATTTGATTTGAATGAATGATTGTGCAACTTTGAAGGTAAAACCTCTAATGACTGATTGGGTTTGGTAAAGAATGAATTTTCATTAACAAATCAGGAAAATTTGACTTTTAGATATATTTTTTTATTGAGCATGTTTTGTTTGTGGTCACTCTATATAGTAGGCCAAGCCAGCGGTTTATAAACAAAACCAGGGATGAAGCTTGTGAAGAAAAATCCATCTCCAATGGTTTTCTCTAATGTACTGTAGAAATGAGCTGGACCAAAGTTTACCAAACATTGAGAGTTTGCCAGGACCTTCTGTCAAAAAAAGAGTCTGAGGTGCAGAACAGAGTGATTACAGAAGAATTTTACTTCACACAGATCAAACTATCTGCAATCAGGATGATAAATATAAAGCCATGTTTAACCAGTAACAGCACTGATCATCAAAATGTGACAAAACAGGCCATGTATCACCAATATAATTCACCGAGGTTGTGGCCAGTTGAAAGGGTATGACGGTGCAGGTCCATAAAACTGTGACTTTTTTCATTTATCGACACCTACCATACACAATTCAGCGTGGAGGTGAGATGAAGCCAGGTGGTAAAGGTGTTTTTCTTCAGCCATCAATCACTCTGTTGGGTGCTGTGTATCAGCCCCATGCTAAACCAGAAAATCATTAGAAAAACACTGGGAATAGATGTTTTTTTTATTTATATATATATATATATTTTCAAGGGACTGTTTAAAGAGGACAAACAACAGAAAGTCATTTCGTTACATGACTTTACATGATTGAAAGCTCTATGTTGTTTTATTTAATACTCTGGGTTCAATCACAATAAGACACACGACACAACACCAA
>JAAGKR010000621.1:142677-177963 GCA_011419295.1 Clarias macrocephalus | reverse complement strand
TTAATTTATTTATCAGATTAGCTTTCTTCCTCGTGTTTTTTTTTTATTAATTATAATTTTTTACACCGTGTCCTTATTTATATTATTAGTGTTTTTTTGACCGAGCATGTAACCTTGTAAAGAGTGTCCCCTCCTTTTTGCTTTTAAGCTGACACTCCACTCCTCCCCTAATCAATCTTCTCTACACGCCTGTAGTAAATATTAAACGGCTCTGCGGGGCCGGCTGCGACGTTAGAAGCGGCGCTCCGTCTCCGTTTCCCATCTCCGCTCCGCCGTCCTGCCCTCGTGGCTTTTTAAACAGCACTTCAGTGGGCGAGAAACGGAGCAGAGGTGGAGGAGGAAGGAATTAGGAGCGGTTAGCAGAGAGAGAGGGAGAGAGCGTACAACTGTGCGATGAATCATGCAGGATCAGGACTCGCGTCACCTCGCACCCTGTCAGCTCTGGAGAGCTTTCAGTCGGCGGGCGATGGTGACGAACGACTGAGTCACAGGAAGAATGAGAGTGAACCAGGGAGAGATGTGTGTGTATGTGTGTGGAGGGGAGGGTGTGTGGTGGCAAGCAGCACTGACCGCATTTCCCCAAGCAGCGAGGTGAAACGAGGACTCTTAAGTTTTTCCCCTTAACCACTAGATGGCAGCATTTTTACAACATTATACCTATACACTATAGGTTTCTACAGATACGACTCTGACTCACTGATTGAAGACGATATCCCTCATTAGATCCCTGGAAATCATGAAATTGTCAATTTTGTTTACATGAAGGGTCTCGAAGCAGCCTTACACAAATATAGATGAAGATTAAATCCCTAATCTGAGAATGAAGACATGTTAGGAGGAATCAGACTTGAAGGGGAAGCGGGTTGTGGTGTTACAGTGTACAGGTGTAGAAGTGTGCTGGAAGGATGTTCAACAGCACTCATCAGCCTCTTATGTGTTCCTCGAGTAGATTTTGTAGATTTTGCTCAATAACCTAGCTGTTCTTTGGTCTTGAGACTTTTCCTTACATACCTCTGTGTGTGCGTGTAGGTAGTGGGCAGTATGGACGCCCACCCCAGCCGATACTGTGCCACGGTGCGGGTGCAGAGGCCACGTCAGGAAATAATCGAAGATCTCTCCTACATGGTGCGTGAGCTCCTCATCCAGTTCTACAAGTCCACTCGCTTCAAGCCCACCCGGATCATCTTCTACAGGGACGGCGTTCCCGAAGGCCAGCTACCACAGGTCAGCTCCGATCAGGAGAGCGCATGTATCGCTACTCCTTCACAATTCATCATGTTGTTTGTGTGTTTATTTATTTTTCTTTTTTTGTTTGTTTTTTCATTTGGTTTTGTTTTTTAATTGTTTTTTGTTTAGTTTTAAATTTTTGTTTGTTGTTTTTGTTAGTTTTTTCATTTGTTTTTGTTTGGTTTTATTTTTTTTTTTGTCTTGTTTGGTTTTTATTTGTCTTTTTGTTTTTAGTTAGTTTTCTTGTTTTTTTATTATTATTTGGTTTGTTTTTGTTTTGTTTGGTTTTTATTTGTTTGGTTTTTATTAGTTTTTTTGTTTGGTTTTTATTTATATTTTTGTTTTAATTTTTTTTTCTTCGTTTATTTAATTTGTTTTTAGTTTGTTTTTGTTTTTTGTGTCTTTTTTTTGTTTTTTTTCTAGTTTGAGTCGTTCTATAAGAAGGAAATCTTTATTGTGATAGTCAGTGAAAAAAGAAAACACATTAGCATTAACAAGTTAAAAATAATGTGAGGTTTTAATCTTAAAAAAAAAAATCTATTTTTCAGACTCCGTTAACCATCACAAATATTGATTAAGCCGTCGGCTCATAATGGATGTTGTGTATAAATAAATTGCTTAACTTGTGCACTCAATATATTTTTTTATTATTCAAATATCTCAATTAATACAAGAACCTATTCTGGAATATTAAACCATGACAAAGCTCCCACGTTGTAAATGCCATCCGATGCAGTGAACGGCGTTACGTTGAGGCCGACTCGGTGTAAAGTCCTGGCCGTGTTATTTACACTACACTCGATGTCTGTGTGTTATTACAGCGGGGGTTCTGCTATAAATAGCACCAGCAGCACCCAGCTGTTGTAGCTGGTCGTCTCTCTCTGGCTCAGCAAGTTTCTATCCCCACGATAGCGCAAAGTTTTATTCCCCAAAATCACTCGTTCTCAGATCTGATTCGGGGTTTGACAGAACGTCAGGTCCGCTGTTGTATAGCGCAGTTTCCGTATCGGTATTAACGAGGTCCTACTGCGAAGAATCAAGTGCCAGTTTGTGTAGCGCTTTGATAACAAGCTGTGTACAGTACATCGCACTACGTCACACTGATTGATTGAGTTACACAACACACAGACCTGGTCCAGATATAAAGACGTGCTTGTCGATTCCAGTGAGACTCTGCGAGCTAGACTTACTGATACACTCCTCTGCTCTGGACTTATCTACATCCATCCGAGTTCATCGATTGATTTGAATAAACGTGGACTTTTTTTTTTTCTCTTTTGTCTGAGTGTTAACAGGTTCTTGTTGAAGTTCAGAGCAATTACAGTAATAACAGAACACGACTGCAATTACAGTTGTTTATTAACTTTTTTTTTTTTTTTTTTTTTAAGAGAAGATGCACCCAATTATTTTTCCCCATCTGATCACTTTTTTTTTTTTCACAATTTTTTTAATTGGTGCTGTCTGGGTCTTAAGCTCCAGCACTATCATTATTGTACATGGATAGTTCGAGTCAAACTGGGACTTGACACAATCATTCACCAATACCACTTGCACATTACAGGAACTCGGCTGGGAGTCGACAGTCCTGACCTCAATCCAAGCACATGTTTGGAAAAGTCATTGCAGGAGTTCCTGGGAGGCCACCGTGAACGAAAACGTATCCAATGATGGTATCCAAGCACTAGTGAAATAAGTGGACCAGAAGTCCCTGTTTGACTTGAACGGCCCTCGTATTATAAAGTTCCGTTGTATACACCAGCAGTCTTTAATTCTTTATTCTGATTGGCCAGAAATGCCTTTTTTTTTCTTCTTTTTTTTTCATAAAACAAAAATTCTGCTGTTCTCGTTTCCATAGTAACAGCCCATTCACAGAGGCTCGTATAGCGGGTGATTCACATAATAGACGGAAAGCATGAAATTGTTGACTGACATTTGTTTAACATTTATGACAGGAGCCTCAAGCATCAGGGGCTTGTAAAAGCCAGTAAGTCTACTAGTGCAGTCTTCAGGATATTTTTGCATTTTCTACACGGTATCACGGCATGCCGAGAGACAAAGAAAGACAAACTGAATGTTTATGGGTGCTGTAACAGAAACTGACATCTTTCATGGACGTCCCACAATGTTAAAACTAAACATAAGCAGTTTAAAAAGTACTACATGTTGTTCTTTGTTAAATTTGTTAAAGTGTCGTTTTTATTTTTCTCGTTTGTCAAAAAGTGAAGTAGGACACCTGTACCCTAACGACACTAATTAAAGAACACTCGATATTAATTGTTTTACTGGAAAGGGTGAGGGACGGAATTGTTATTTAACAACAACACTTCATCATGGCGAAGTATTTAATAAAAGTTTGGTTTTGCCGGGACGTGATACGAGCAGAACCGGGCACTTTCGGGAACAGCGCAGAGAAGCGCCGAGCGAATGAGATCATGGAGATGACGAGGCCTGAAGGTGACTCATGCCTGATCTATGTCCCTGCAGATCCTGCACTATGAGCTGCTGGCCATCCGGGACGCCTGCATCAAGCTGGAGAAGGATTACCAGCCCGGGATCACCTACATCGTGGTGCAGAAGCGGCACCACACCCGGCTGTTCTGCGCCGACAAGTCGGAGAGGGTGGGTTTTTCTTTTTTTTGTTGATTTTCTTTTTTCCCTTTCCCGAATGAGTCAGTGTCAAGAGCGCAAACAAAAACACGGTCATGCTCAACGGCTTAAAAAAAAACGAACAAAACTAAACAGGTACATGCCTGGCTTGCTTTTCAGCTTAATTTTTTATTTTTTTTTAACCAATGTTTGTTTTTCCCCCAGATTGGAAAAAGTGGCAACATTCCAGCAGGAACAACAGTCGACACCAGCATCACGCATCCCTTCGAGTTTGATTTCTACCTGTGCAGTCATGCAGGAATTCAGGTGATCGAAATTACAGACGGTGCCGAAAACGTTAAGAAGTGTAAGAAAACACCATAGCGCTTTTACGCTTTCTGAAGATTTTGTCTGTCGTGTTTCAGGGCACCAGCCGACCGTCGCATTACTACGTGCTGTGGGACGACAACCGCTTCACAGCCGACGAGCTCCAGATTCTCACCTACCAGCTGTGCCATACGTACGTGCGCTGCACGCGCTCCGTCTCCATCCCGGCGCCTGCCTACTACGCCCGGCTCGTGGCCTTCCGCGCACGCTACCACCTTGTAGACAAAGAGCACGACAGGTGAATCTCGAGTAGACACATTTATCGCTCAGGAGACACGATGTTTAGAGGTCGAGGGTTCCATTTTCCGCCTCGGGGTTTGTGTGCCTGGTGGGTTTCCTCCCACAATCCAAAGACATGCAGATTAGGTTAATTGGCGCTCGCAAATTGTCATATGAGTGTGTGTACACTAGTGATGGGTCCTTCATGAACGATTCATTCTTTTTGAACGGATCTTTAACGTGACTCAGAAGAACGATTAGTCTCGGAGAGTCATTCGTTCAATTTCTACTGGGCGCGCATGCGCAAATCATCGCAAAACCTCCATAGGTTATGTACAGGAAACAGAAATGAACGGTTCTCAACGAATCTTTCAAGACCGAGTCGTTCGTTTTTTTTTCACGTGACTGCACTTCATAGAGTCTATGGGAATCAATTCAAAAGAACGAACAAAGAACAAATCTTCTACTAGGAGTAGAAGATATGAGAGGTGAGCTGCTCATTTGGTTTATATAATAAATAATATCTCCTTACCTGCTATGTAATATTTTAATTACTGGAACTATAGCCAAAAATTGTTTATGTAGGCGTGTTGGGGGACTGTTTATTGAAAATGTAACATTTAAATTTCATTTCTGGTCAAAAGAACGAAATGAACTAAATGACTCAATAAAAAAAAGATTCGTTCATTTTGATGAACGAGATTCAAAGAACCGATTCACTAAAAATGATTCAAACTTCCCATCACTAGTGTACACTACGAGGGATTGGCTCTCCAGGCGCCCCATGACCCTGTAACAGGATGAGAGGTATAGGAGCTGAATAAATGAACGAATGTTACAACTTAGTCAGACTAGCAAACCCAGAAGTCGAGGTACTCCCGCATGGATACCTCCATCAGACACAGAAATCAGTCTAGACGCTCTGCACATGCTCCACAGTTCCCGGACTTTGTGTCATAAGTCCGTAACAAGGGAAGAAGCCTCTAACAACACGGCAATGTCGTCTTCCTTAGATAACACCATAATCACAAGGGATAGCGTGCATCTCATTCGAACAGAACGTAAAGCCTGTATGAAATGTACAGCGCTGTAAAGTTGTCCATGTCTGCTTCGTGTAATCATTCTTACACTTTTATTAATTTGTCATAACAGATATCCTTTTAACACAGTTGGGTACCGTCAGTCCTTATTTGTTACAAACTTATTTTCTACTGTAATGACCCTCGTGTCTGGAGTTTTTGCTTTTTCTTCCAAATTTGAGTCAGAAGAACACATCATATTGTACTTTTACTTCTGTGGGGAACTTGTTTTAAAACAAGTAAATCCAAATTTTCCAAGTTCTTAGGAAGAAAATTATCTTATCTGGTTTTAATATCGAATAACAAAAACTGAATCTTGCCCCGAATACAGCTGTTAGAAGTTGACATGGCGTAAAAAAAAGAAAAGAAAGAGAAAGAAAACAGAGGAACATATCAGGTTGCGTGCCTGTCTCTGAAGAACGGGAATCCGAATCCACGACGAACACGTTTCAATGAGCCGGTTTCCTTCTGGGTGTGTTGTTGTTATTCCATCTATTTGAGATTCTTTTCTGCTCGTCTCGTTTGCGAAGAGTGATTGAGTTCCTCTGTAGTTCTTACCTCAGGAAAAGAGTGTCTGGTTAAATTCCTTTTATATTAAATCATGAACTGCTCAGCTGCTGTTTCACCACACGTCAATACGATGTGTTTTCCCCGCTCGCTAACACGTTTCTCCCCTCTCTTTCTCCGCAGCGGCGAGGGAAGCCACGTCTCGGGTCAGAGCAACGGCCGGGACCCCCAGGCTCTGGCTAAAGCCGTGCAGATTCACCACGACACCCTGAGGACCATGTATTTCGCCTGAGCGCGACCTCCCGATCGTACCTCGCGAAGGCGTTGACGGGGGGGGACCTCGGGAAGCCTGGTCCACCTCCCTGTGCTTGAGCCAGTACACACTACAAATCCCACGCACCTCAACACAGCGTCGTGTCCTCATCCGGCAGGACTGAGCCTCGTTTACCTTGTACTTTTTTTTTTTTGTTGTTGTTGTCCTTGTTCTTTTCTTTTTAAAAAAAGTTTTTTTTTACGTGTATGGTTGTTTACTACCTTCATACCGCGTATGTATGTTTCATATGCAATACGGAGGAGGAGCAAAGGCACAACTCACACCGGAGATTTTGACTGCCAGTACGACGCATCGTCTCGCACCAGTATCAGGCAGAGGAAAGCGTCGACACCTTTTTTTTTTTTTTATGTTGTTTTAATTTTTGCTCTACGGACGCTTTTATTATTATTATTATTATTATTATTCTTTTTTATTGTTATTATTATTATTTTTGAACAGCCTTGAATGAAAGATTTTAGCACTTAGAGTTAGCTTTTAGACACCGCGAGCTAGGCGGTCACGTCTTCGTCCGTGTCTGTGCTCCGGACCGTAGCGCGCCGTGAACGCCGGGGAGACGCGCCATCGTGCCCGGCGCTCTCGAGTGTAGCCGATCTTAACTTAGAAATGCCTGCGTAGTCAGAGAGGCAGCACTAGCATAACAGTAGATAGAGTGCTTGTATATGGAAGTCCAAAGGGGTCAAAAGTTGTGGGATTTTTAAAAAAAAAGAGTTTTTTTTTATTAAATTACATTTTCTTGATCATACAGGCAGCTTAAGCTCCACAACTCACCACGTAGATGCCAATGGCGAGGTTGTGGTAGCTGTAGACTTTGAAAAAGAAATTCAACCCAAATACCCGATTTCCCTTTAGAGCCCAAATGCAGTCGATTCAGCCAAAAATGTGTCAACGTTCGACGTCTGAAGTTTGTTTCTTTAGATTTGCTCTGATGCTCCGAGGCTAAGGTAGCTAAGAAATAAAGAAAGCTAATCGCCTTAACTGCATGTCGAGGACACGATCGGAAGAGCTGGGAAAAAATGGACAAGTCTTCATAAGAATTGAAAGGTTTAAAGTTGGCGTTATGGGTTAGAAGCGATAACTTTTGTAGGTCCCGTGGCAAAACTAAAGAAGCAAGCTTCTAAACATGTCTTTGCTGATTTGATCTTAAGGGGAAAATTGTGGACATTTAATATTTTTTTCTGCATATTTTCTGACTTACTTGTGTCTCACGTCCGTATAGTTTTCAATCTGGTTCTTTGGGTTTCATACAAACCTTCTAAAAAAAATAAAAAATAAAAATAAAAAACATGCCAATAGCTTAATTGGGCACTTTGTTTTGTCAGTTGGTTCGTCACGGTTAGGCGTAACACTGAGACGATGTATTCCTGCCTCACACCCAGCATTCCTCATGTTCAAACCCGGGTAAAGGATTAAGTTACTTAAACAATATACCTGGCTAGTATTATGCGTGGAACTTCTTTCCAAGTTCAAATCTTTCGGGGGGGGGGGTGGGGGTGGGGTATGAAATCTTCACATGGCCTCTATGGACTTCCATCCATTTAAGATAAGTTACTTCAACGTGCGCAACACAGAAACCAGCATTCCGAACCAGCCAAACGTGATGCCGAACCATTCGGAGAGGCACTTATCTTTTGGAAACGTGCATCTGTTTCAGACAGACTGTCTGTTCAGGAGGAAACTGACCGCGCAGCATTCTGGCAGCCTGTAGATAAATAACAGCGACGCGAGAGATCACACACAAATCTTTCCTTCCTATTCCACGAGAGCCTTCCAGCATTTCTAAACTGGTCTGTTCACAAAGCAATACAAAAGTCTTTTCTTTTTTCTTTTTTCTTTTTTTTTTTCCACAACCGTCGTGAGCGGTCCGTGCTCACGCTGCACATTCCGCACTCCGAGAAGGACGTGACACACTTCCCCTACCCACCTTCTTTCATTTCTCACAATAACCCAAAGGACACAGGAACATTTTTTTTTTTTTTACCCACTATGTCGGTACCCACCTTTTTCTCCTACGTAGTAATGTGAAAGCTCTGGCATCGGGTCAGGTCATGTACAAACCACCCGACATCCCTCACTCACACACACACACACACACACACACACACACACACACACACACACACACACACACACACACACACACACACACACACACACACACACACACACACAGCCTTATAATTACAAAGCCCAAGTCACATCCTCCCACGTAGCAGCCATGGTACACATACACACACATATACGCACACACACACACACACACACACACACGTATACCTATATATCTGCCTGGATTTCTGTCAGATGTGTACCATGTACACAGGAATTGATGAAATTGTTTCAAGTTTTTTTTGTTAATTTTTTTTTTTTCGTTTTCTTTACACATCCATGTCATTGTGGTTTCATGTATTGCATGTTTAAATTGTGACCGGATCCTCAGCACCTACACTCCTTACATTTCTATGCCGTAAATCGTTCTTATGAATTGTAACTGCACTTGCTGCCCCTGTGGTTCCCACCATGGGGTCACTGTAAATGGTGGGTGTCTTCACTTTCACTTGTTTTAGCCTCAAAAGCACCTCGGTGACAAAACGTAACGTCACACGCGTACGGTCCGTTGAAATCTCAAAGTGATCATGGTATGTAACAGTCGAATAGGTTTACTTTTTAAAACGAGTATTATGTTTCAGCCAACATCAAGTCGAAATGTATTTATAACATGGAATGACCTCTGACGGTTGAGTCTGTAGAATCGTAAGAGCTCTGATCCAATCCGATCCAGCGGTTTTTATATCATGATGCAGTACTTTAACTTACAAATCAAAGGAGCTTCGATTTGGGGGTTTTAGAGAAAAAAGAAGAAAAATAAAAAGAAAAGCCCCTTAGACCCAAAGAGAAGGAACTGGAGATTTAACCTGACTCAGCCTCACTGTAAAAGCAATACAAAGCCACTGCAAAAGAACGGCCCTTATCTGAGCACTTCCCAACAGGCTGATTTGGAAGTACACAAAGTGAACAAAAATTATTTTGGCTCTGTATGTAATAGTGTTGGGGGGTTATTTTTTAAAATGGGAAATAAAAGTTGTTTTTTATTAAATAAAATAAATGCTCTTGTCGTGAATATGTGGGCAAAGAACTGGGATTACATTCATATTGAGAACTGTGTTTGAAAGAGAGAGATGGATGGATGGATGGATGGATGGATAGACTTATCAGTTTATTAATATCAGCTATATCAGTTATTATAGTCCAGATACTAAGCAACCAAATGCAGTTTAGCATCTACCAGAAAAGAATATACAGGAGTGCAAATTTTGTTTATATATAATGTGTGTGTAAATTTTTTTTGGCTGACTCTGTATACACAATAAATGAACACAATTTGATGTGTATATAATATATATATTTTATACATATATACAGTACAGACCAAAAGTTTGGACACACCTTCTCATTTAAAGAGGTTGAATTTGTATTATGGCAAGAAAAAAGCAGCTAAGTAAAGAAAAACGAGTGGCCATCATAAGAAATGAAGGTCAGTCAGTCCGAAAAATTAGGAAAACTTTGAAAGTGTCCCCAAGTGCAGTCACAAAAACCATCAAGCGCTACAAAGAAACTGGCTCACATGCGGACCTCCCCAGTAAAGGAAGACCAAGAGTCACCTCTGCTGCGGAGGATAAGTTCATCCGAGTCACCAGCCTCAGAAATCGCAGGTTAACAGCAGCTCAGATCAGAGAGCAGGTCAATGCCACACAGAGTTCTAGCAGCAGACACGTCTCTAGAACAACTGTTAAGAGGAGACTGTGTGAATCAGGCCTTCATGGTAGAAGATCTGCTAGGAAACCACTGCTAAGGACAGGCAACAAGCAGAAGAGACGCGTTTGGGCTAAAGAACACAATAAAGAACACAATAAAGAAAACTCGCTGAATGAGAAGGTGTGTCCAAACTTTTGGTCTGTACTGTATGTATGCATGTATGTATATATATATTATACAGTATATATAAATTAAGTGAATAGATAATGCTATGAAGTGGAAAGGTAATATGTCCCAACAGTGGCTAATTATTTGTACAATATATATAAAGTGTTTGCATATTAAGGGGGTCCATTAATCTATACAGTGGACACATAGCTTTGTTTTATAAAGGAGAAGAAATATATATTATTATTATTATTATTATTTTTTTTTTTTTTTTTTTTTTAGAATTAATAAGAAACATGATGCACCGGTCCCACTAACATCAAAACAGATGTCGGTAGTTGAAGCATGATTTCACCGAGCTCCTGTTGGTACTTTATGCAAAATATCAGACAAAGCAGTTTGTCCCTGCTTTGACTCCTAGAAGAACTGGTTCAGCCAGAACCAGGAGCTGCTATAGAGGTTATATTTCAATACTTGCCGCAGGAACATCTGGAGACCTCCCAGGAAGAGCTGAAATCTGCAGGACTAATTTAAAAAAAGAAGGTTTAGTAGGGTTGCGGTGGTTCAGGGCTGTGGTAGCTCAGTGGTTAAGGCATCGGACTAGTTGGACAGAAGATTGTTTTAAATGTGCCGTCTCTATTGTAAGTCAGTGTGGCTAAATGTCTCAGACAAATGAGGTATGTTTAGATAGTTTGAGCACCTAACGTAGACACATACTGATATGACCGTTAATAGATCCTGGGGAAGTTTATAAACTATTATATGGTAATGTATATTATTATACAACAGTTCTGACTGGGGAATCTGATTGGCCGAGAGACATTCCATAAGGCACTGGGACGGTAACTATATGTATTTCTGCATCTTACGTGTTCTACAATCGTTAATTACACTAAATGTTGTTCGCGGCATGGGTGAAAGTAGGTCTGTAAGGTCCGCGGTACTGAGGAGAGAGCAACTGTCTGCCATAACACATACAAAACCAGGAGCACTTCCAGCATGAAAAGCGCATTTGATAACGTGGTGTCATCTTAAACAACACTTAACTTCTTAATTGCTTAACACCAGGCTGAATCCCAAATCAATCTCCAACCCCTAATCAATGACTCTACTTGGTGTGTTTAACAAGGGATTGTAACGCAATAACCTTCCATTTAACGCTATTTGGGAGCTGATAATCTAAAGCTGAATAAGTGGAAATGTAAAGAGAAACTTGTGAGTTTTTCAGGATTGTCCACCTCCTCCATGTTTTATTCTTCTCACCCTTTGCCTACGTACTATCGGTAACAACTACAACTACTTTAAGCCCTGTTCATTACCAGTGTTGGGTGCAATGCGTTACAAAGTAACGTGGATTACTTTTTTGATGTAACGTGTAATCTAATGCGTTAGGTCCGCCATTTAAGTACTCAGTTATTTAGTTATATTTTCAAAAATGTAATCCGTTATTCAGACAGCAGTCATTCCGTTAGTGTGTGTATGTGAAAGTCATCCTACAAGCCCCGCCCCCCTCTGTTATTCCTACTGTTATACCCCTATATCACCTATGCGGTTTGACTCGTGGTTAGGCATCGTGAGTCACTGCAAGTGACGGCCCGACGTTCTGCGAAGTCCTGCAAGGTCCGCGAGGCCACCGCGCGAAACTGCGTAGGTGAGATAGGGGTATTAGTAGTTAACAGATTATGGGCCAAACTTCGCTGAGTGATGATGGTAGAATAATTATAAAGGTCTCGACTAAAACAACATGCATGAGGAAGCACAAAGGAGTTTTCATTTTCTGCAATGTAAAAGTATTCGAACTAGTTACTTTTATCAAAAAGTAACGCTGTAATGATGACTGATTACTTTTTAATGATAGTATTGTAATTAGGGACTTTAAAAAGTAACGTTCCCCAACACTGTTCATTACACTAACTGTCAGTCTCCAGCTCCGCCAGTCGTGGAAGGATATGTGATGGCGGGGCAAAAGAATTGGTTAAATAAATAAACAAACCATAATCTGTTGTATAAAATCAATATTGCACAAGAGGGAGAACTGTATTTCTGGATATAGCCTTTTTAAAAATATTGCTGGATATAGCCTTGCTGTGTCCGGCAGTACAGCACTCCCTCTTGTGTGATATTGTTTAAACAAGACAGCAATTTGAGGTGAGGGGGAATTAAGTCTGGAATTGGATGTTGAAAAAGCACACCTGGGGGTTTGATTAGTCAAATGTCCACATATTTAGGACATTCAAAGTCAGTTTGGGAACTTCCCAGTTCCTCCAGGAGTATCTGAAATCTGTGTCAGGGGATATAAAAGTCTCGGCTGACCTTCTCAGATTGACAGTCTGTAAAAGTCGCAGAGATCTCCCAGACAAACAGGCCCACTGGATGGAGATCCCAGGGAACACCCAGGACCTGTTGGGGAGATGGCATCTCATTGGTTGGCTTGGGGATCTCAGAAGAAGACCTCAGTCTGCTGCCACCATGACCTCATCAGGAAAAGGAGAAGGAAAGTGGTATGATCATAGTGCAATGCAAGTGGTGTGATGAATATTCAATTCAATTCAGTTTTATTTGTTTGGGGCCTTTAACAACCATCATTTTCACAAAGCAGTTTTATAGAATCAAAAGAAAATCAGGGAAATGAGAAAAAACTCCCTGAGATGACAACAGGGAGGAACTAGACTGAAGAGGGAATCAATCCTCATTTGTCGTAATAATGGATAGCAGGAATTCTTTCACACTCATATTGTGTGTTAGAAGGCTGGGAGATCAATATAACAGATGATGTGTTTAAGTTAATATGGAGTTCAGTTCGTTATTGGAGGCTTGGGTAGAAAACTGTAGGAAATTCCAGTCCTGAACTATTGAGCGAGAACAGCTGTCTACATCAGCCGAGTCCAGGACCTTCTTCATGGTCAAGTGGAGCCGTCCCCAGTCACCACACGCATGCCAAGCAGCATTCTTGAAGCATTAATAAATACTTTAAAATATATATACAGTACAGACCAAAAGTTTGGACACACCTTCTCATTCAAAGCGTTTTCTTTATTGAGTTCTTTATTGTGTTCTTTAGCCCAAACGCGTCTCTTCTGCTTGTTGCCTGTCCTTAGCAGTGGTTTCCTAGCAGATATTCTACCATGAAGGCCTGATTCACACAGTCTCCTCTTAACAGTTGTTCTAGAGACGTGTCTGCTGCTAGAACTCTGTTTGGCATTGACCTGCTCTCTGATCTGAGCTGCTGTTAACCTGCGATTTCTGAGGCTGGTGACTCGGATGAACTTATCCTCCGCAGCAGAGGTGACTCTTGGTCTTCCTTTCCTGGGGCGAAAGTTTTCCCAATTTTTCGGACTGACTGACCTTCATTTCTTAAAGTAATGATGGCCACTCGTTTTTTTTTACTTAACTGCTTTTTTCTTGCCATAATACAAATTCAACCTCTTTGAATGAGAAGGTGTGTCCAAACTTTTGGTCTGTACTATATATATATATATATATATAAAACCGTGTATGACGAAAAAAAGAACTCAAAAATCAAACGCAACGTTTAAACTGCTTAATAAAAAATCTGAAGGGTGATAAAAGTTTAATTCCTCTGACGTCATGTTCTCTTCATTTTGCTCCTCATCTCCGGTCGACCAATCAACGCGGTCCTCTCAAGGGTTCCTACGTCGTCACTAAAGGACGGGCCAATGGGCGCACGGGTTTTAGAGGCTCTCGCGCGTGGACGTTGGGTCGTCGACCAATCAGCGCTCAGCTGTCAAACGTTGCTGCGTCGGTCGTCGTAGATTAACGCTCTCACCATATTTAGCCAGTCAGAGCGCTGTGAGGAGGCGAGAGAGCAAGTAAGAAGCAGCCAACCGGGCTGGGACAGAAAAAAAGCGACAAAAAAACTAGAAAAACGGCTCGTCTTGTTTTGACAACGCTTAAGGACGATAATATAAAGGTGTCGGAGAAATATTAACCTGAGACGTTTTTGGTTGGTTGAAGATGGGAATTTCGGCTAAGCGAGCAAACGAGCTAGTAGCTAAGTTAGCATGGCAACCAGCTAGCTAAACTTTTAGCTACTTCGCGAGCGCAGGCGCGAGTCATTCTTGTCACGGGGGAAGAAATAAAAATGTTTTTGCTCTAATAGTTAGCTGAGGAGAATTTCTCGACGCTCCTGGACAAGAGGACAAGCTCCGGTGCATCTGTCAGGGCGAGCGGGTGAGGAGCGAGTCCGGGGTTGAGTCGCGGGGAGACGGAAGAGCCCCTGAAGCCCGGGGCGGCCCCTCTGCCCCCGCCGCGAGTAACGCCATTTCTCACCTCAGAATCTCCAGCACGCTTGGGCTGTTACCTGGGATTTTCCTCGGATTTTTCTCCCTCTCACACTCTCTCTCTGAAAGCCGGACTACTTTTTCTTCTTGTGAGCCGGGGAAGGAACCGGACAGAGAGCCTCATGAATGGAAATCGGAACTCCAGGTAACATTAAATGTCTCCAGTGTCTGTTTAAATGTCTCATTCTTCAAGTTGTACACTCTCAAATATAAACTATTCCACTTGTCGACATCATGGTGCAATACTTAACATCTATATTTACACTTTAGAGTGTTTTTTTTTGGAACCTAGCTGGTTCGACTACTTGAAGTACCACTGGAATAAAAAATAATAGACAAAAAAAAATAATTCAGGGCAGAGCTGTCTTATAGAGCTGTCTTGAATTTATTCAATATTTTTGAATAAATATATTTAGAAATCAATTTGGTCATTTTTAAACACTCAACCACATCTGTTAAGTATAAGCAATTTCTTATTACTCATTTTGTACTAGTTTTCTTATCCAATTAAAGTGCTTTAAGTATAAACTCCGCCCCCTAGAGGCGGTCCTTGCTCCACAGTAGCTTACATTTTTTTCCAGCTACTTCTTTCCGAACACTATTCGATTTTATATATGTCAATTTTTTGACAAACAGTTTTGTCCTATTTCTGAGTAAGTCCCACCCCTTAGAGGTGGTTCTTGCTCTACAGTAGCTTGCGCTTTTTTTTTTTTCCCGCTCCACCACCTACCTTTTTTCGAACACTGTTTGCTTATAGTTCTGTCAAATTTTTTGTAGGGAAAAATCTGTCCAATTAAAAGCGCTTCTAACAATAAGTACCATCCCTAGAGGTGGATAGGCTCTCTGCAGTAGTAACTGTAGCAAACTGTAGAAACTCCCCCCAACCCCCCCTTCAAAGTTGGTTAATGTGACTTTTCAGAAGAGTTTCATGCACGTAATTTACTTATTTCTTTTTTTCCCCCCAAATTCAGCCGCTTGATTTGTCTTTATACGCCGTCAGGGTTTTTTCATCAATAAGATGAAGTAATATTTTAATCCTCCCTTTTAATTATGAGACAAATCTGAGTCATTACTTGGTATGGGAATCACCTTTGCCCACCTGTTAAAATATCATCATACCTGGCTGCCGATTCAATTTCTGTTGCTATTATGTAAGTCTTGTCATTCGGTTAAACTATGTATATATATTTTTCTTCAGATTTTGCTGCAATTATTGAGAAATTAAACAAATAATAAATTTCTACTACACAGTATGCTAGTTTCTACTCACCATATTAGTTTCTACTGCACGTGAATATTCTAGTCCACGCCATCTGCAGGATTATGGAAGAACTGCAATATTTTAGCACCTCATTTATGACATGAGGCACCTCTCAACATTTATGATTAAAAATTAATAATAATAATAATAAAAAAAGATTGTGGAGTCAGTGTGTCTACATGAATTGCTACACAAAATTATTTTGCGCTGAATACACTGTCGCAGTTAACTAAAATTGTAAAAAGAGCTGGGGTTCAATTCAGATTAGATTCACTGTTGATTCGATACAAATGGCAAGTTTCAATTAGTTTCGTTAGCACTAAAGCTTTTTTTTTTTGTCCGATTTGTCTCAAGAAGCTATATTTATTACAGATTTTAAAGTCGTAAACAATCTATAAATTTCATAAACATTGAATGAAGTGTAACTCGTTTTCTATTTATTTATTTATTTTTTAAATGTCACTTCTCGCACAAAGCTTCCTCCTCCATCTTCCACTCCAAACTCCAGTCCTGTAGGTGGTGGTAGTGCACCAGCTGGTCATAATGATAAGACGTGATAATCTTGTAAGCCGAGAGTATTTTGCAAGCACTTTGCGTAAAACACAAGCAGCTTGTATGGTGTACAAAAAAATTATGTTTTCAAAGAATTTATCAATTCTGGTTAACGTTTAAAAGTTATGTAAAACAATTCTGATTTAAAAGTTAATTTAATGTTTCAAATCAACCAGGAAAAGATTGATTTAAGTTGCATGATCGATTTAATTGCACGACTCTAATGATCTTATGAAAGTCGCGGTGATTCTTAGTTCACTGAGTTATAGTCAAGTTTGGATTCTGTAGGTGTGAGGTGTCGTGTATCCTGAACAACGCATGCTGCTTTTTAAATCTGTTAAAAAAAAAAAAAAAACTCTTCAGCATGCCGTCACCGACTTCCTGTTTTAATAGGAAGTACATCAAATCAAACCCAAGTTATTTCTGAGCGACGTGAAGTAGCTTTATTAATGGAGTACTAAAGAATACGGGAGATGGCAAGTAAAGGAAAGTACAATTTGTCCCATCAGCTCGTTAACAAGTTCTTCCTGAGCATCAAATGGTGTGCAAGAGATTCTCCATCCTCAGTCTTTTTTTTTTTTTTTTTTTTTTGCCTTTTTTAGTTCGGATCATTAGGGATCTCATAACCAGATTAAAATGTTCTGCTGCGGAGCACGTTTTCATCTAATTATGCTTTCCTACTCCCTTTCAGCATCATGACAAGTTATAAAGATCGTCCGTTCATTTTTCTGTAGCTGACGGGGACGCTCCGGTGGTTAAAAGGTTAAAAAAAACACAGCATAGAATTAAAGCTTTTAATTACGGCCAATTTGCCATACTGTACAAGAAACAAAGCACACTAGTTTGTCCTGTATTGGGGAAAAAAAATCATCTTTTGTAGTAGCAGTAAATCTGATTCATGTATTAGTGCAACATTGATTTATTTTCTTGTAACAGTACACCCAAGAGTTACACGGAAGATTGAGTTTGTTTTTTGAGGATGGCTCTGAGGATTATTCACTTGACCGTATAAACCACAGCTCCTACCTCGTGATGCTGATGTCGGACAGGTGGGTCTGTCGTGGCCGTTGTTGGAAAACCCCACTGGAGTGCTGACATGACTAATTTTCAACAGAAACTGATGTTGAGAAGGAAGGGAGGGGTATTTCGATCGAATCGCCGTAATAAACATCGTCCTCATGTCTGGACATTTTCTGTAAAGGGAATGGATCAGTTTTGGACATTTGAGTCCTAAGTAACATAAAACCGACTAATGTACTATTCGCAGTGGATCAGTATTATCTGGGGACCTTGTGTGATTTTAAGAATTGCCCCTCACATCTGAGTTTTGTGTGGCGCATTCACATGGGATAAGCAAAGCCTGCGATTTCAGTCAAATTTACTGACTTATCTTCCGAATATACATTATATATCCCGAAGTGTTAAGTATATCTCTTAAGAGTGTATTTTGATGTAAATCTGAGGTGTGTGTGCGTGCGTGCGTGCGTGCATGCATATGCAGACTGTGTGTGAGGCAGAGAGAAAATTTATGGATGTCCGGTTAAATAGAAGAAAAAAAAAAAAAAGGAAACAAGTGTATATTCGTCGTGCTCTGTGTCATTTACATTTTACCGGGTTCAATTCTAGTAGCTCAAGCTATGTACACTTGATTTTATCCTTAACACATTAACCTTGAATTATGACGTGGACCTCCTCGCTAAATTGTGCACTATTGTTTGGAGATGTCATTAAAGGTCTAACTGTATAATATAAACAGCAGATGTTTACTGCATCCTGCTGTATACATCTCATCCATTGTTTTCTAATCATCCTTTTATCTTTCGCTCTTCTAATGGTTTTCAGCTTTCTCTTTCTACACTTTGTGTTGTCGTATGAAGTATAGCGATATGACCCGGCATCCAAAATACATTCAAAGCATTCCAATGCAGCTTCCATTTTTTTTGTGAATGATTGATAAAAAGGCATGCGGCTAACAAAAACTTTATGACAAAAATTTATATACGACTCGACCAAATCACATTTCACAAGGGACTGATATCATCACAGGATCTCGGTGTTCAGGGAAATATGGTAGGTAATTACCGGAGGAATTTTTACCTTTACAAATTACAGATGTGGCCGATTTGCACAGGATTAAAATCATAGACGACCTCTGCAATTATTACAAGGACATAAAATACATTATATACATTATCTTTTATTAACCTTTAGCTCGGTGGCGCAATCTTCCAAATCTTACATCTGACCTCTGACCTTTAGCGTTCGTCATGTCTCACCCACGGATTAAAGAAAACCACGAGCCTACACTTGACTGATTTCTCCGTATGATTAGCAGCCGTCTGGTGCCTACACGATGACAAAAGGAACATCCTTTTTTTTTTTCTTCTTCCTGTGCTTTAAATGTCATTAGTTTACTTGCCACAAGCAATTTGGTGGTTACGTGACTTTTCAGAAGAGTTTCATGCCCTTTATTTATTTATTTATTTATTTTTCTGCGTGATTTTTGTCTTTATATGTCGTCAGTATGTTTTTTTTTCTTTTTTTTCTTTCATCAGTAAGATAAAGTAATATTTTAATCCCCCTTTTAATCAAGAGACTAATCTGAGTCATTACTTGTGATGGGAATCACTTTTCACCACCTGATACAATATCATCACTACTGATTCAATTCATATTTCGTCGTCATGCGGTGTAATTTCTTTTTGTTAGATTTTGTTACAATTTGAAATTTTAAACTTTTAAACTACACAGGATGCCGTGCTGCGGGAATTGTCTAGAGCATGTCACCTGCAGGATTATATAGGAACTGCAACATTTTAGCACCTCAAATGCAAATTTTTATAAATAAATTTATAAATCCAAAAAAAAAAAATTGCTCCACAAAAGAATCGTAACGATACGTAACTGAATCGACCCCCCTCCCCCATTTTTAGTGATTGCGCTGTTGCAGTTAACTAACTAAAATTGTAAAAAGAGCCGTGATTCAATTTAGATTAGATTTACCATTGATTCGATACAATAGCAAGTTTCTATTCGTTTCATTAGATTAAAAAAAAAATTTTTTTTGACTGATTTGTCTCAAGTGGCTATATTTATTTTATTATTTAGTTATATTTATTATGTTTTGAAGTCATAAACAATCCAAAGTATTTATTAAACATTCAAATGCAGTGTAACACTTAAAAACACAAAAAATTTAATTACTTTTAACTCGTGTAACAAAAGTCGCTTTTCCTTATTTTTCCCTTTTTTTCCTGCCATTGTTTGAGGAGTTTCGAGCGCCACCTGTAGGATCATACAGGAACAGCTATGTTTCTACCTCAAATCCAAATAAATCAATTCAAATTTTATTTAATAAAGTCACGAGTAATACACGCATTGTCACACCGATGAATCACGATGTAACGTTAAAGAAGAACCTCACCTTGAAACACAATAAATACGATTACATTTGAAATATTTCTGATGTGTTCAGTGAATCCGGTGCTGATGCCTGGGCAGAATGGGGTCGTTCATTACTCATATCGTGTTGCTCAGTCTTTTACAAAGGAATTTAATAAGAGGGGAAATTGCATCATGCCAAACCTGATCATGAGGGTGGGATATGAGCTGGTTTTGTAAAGTGATGTTGGCGGAGTCACTCTGCTTTGCTGGCATGGAGTTTCTCACCTTTTAATTTTTTTTAACGATAATAAGTATAATTTTTTAGGGTATTTATAGAAGTAAAACTCTTTTTACAGGATGCTAAACTTTGCTGGCTTCATCAGTCTGTTAAAGTGATGGTTTTCAGTTATCCAGACATAAATCGCTTTTGCGCTGCGCCGTCCGTTGAGAGCGCCACGGTATTCACGTTGTATTTTGCTGCACTTGTGAGATTCTACAGAACAGAATCAAGCAAAGTGTAATGTAAGAGGCCAGACCAATTTCCAGACATTTTTGCTTCTGCTTTTGCTCAAGCGTCCGACAAAGCAGTTCTTCATTGCAGTTACGCTGGCAACTTTCGACTAAAATCTGGGATTAGGTCACAGCCAGGGTTGCCAGAATGACAGACTGACAAAAACATGACTGGGCATTGCTGGAAACCTGCACGTAAACTTTTTGAGAGCTTTTGTACTTGATTATTAAAAAAAAAAAAAAAAAAACTTTTGCGAAACACCAAAAAATTAGCATTGTGCTCAGTCTGGCAATATGACTAGCGCCTTTTAAAGCCTCCCTTACTAGATCGACGTGATCAGTTGATCGCCCCAGATATAACAAAATAAACAGAGTCCTCCATCAGTGTTTCATGATTTCGTGCATCAACTTTGACTCTGACGGCATTCAGTTTGGCCTCTGGTGTCAGTCAGTGTTTTCCAGCCAGGTTCAGTGTCTCATTAATGAGAAATTCAACATCGAAGTAGAAGATCTGTTGATGCAAATGCTGGACTGAGAGTGCAGCTGGGGTAGTCACAATCTACACAACGGCGAATGATATGGCGTCTACAGAAGAATTAACCTTGAAGTCGAAGGTCCGTTTCAGCCGAGTGTAGAGATGACTTCCAATTTTTCCTTAAAGCAGGCAAAGTAACTAAATGACTGTTGACTAAATCTGTCCCCTTTTCTCCCACACTGCCATCGTGTGGTCAAAAACCATAATTGCAAATGAATCTCACGCAAATGTAACAGCGTCGTCTCTGCGCCTTTAAATCGCGAGGGGAATCCCGGACGCCATTTCATCTCACCGCTGTTTTCCAATGTATTGGACTGTGAACTCTGTCTCGTTGAGGATTTTCCGAAATTAGGTTTATTCACCAACCACCTTTACAGGAATTTCGGCCATCATGCTCCCGGACTGATTTATTGAAACCAGTGAGGCCGACTTATTTCTTCCGCACCCTCCCCACATGCGCAAAAACAATATATCTTTATAAACTTTAGACATTTTATATATTAACTTGCACGCTGGGAATATTGTCTGTAATTGTAAATGTTGATATCCGTTGCATTGCTGTATCTTTTCTTAATTTTATTTATTTATCCCACCCCAATACACGTGAGCTACTTCCGGGATAGAACTGGAAGTAGAACGGCGTTCTGTTCGTATCTACGGAAATTCATAACCGGAAAGTTTGTAAATCAGGGACTACCTGTAAAGTGCTGCTGCATCGCTCATTTTATATAGAGATAAAGCAAAAACAATCCATGTGGAAAACCTAATGAACTGTTTGAATAGAGCGACCTGATTTGGATTCTTTACGTTCTTACGGAATGAATCATAAAGGCTGCTGCTTAAGGTCACTTTTTTTCTCTCTTTTTTTCCCCGGATCGCAATCGGGATGTTCGACATCAGCAAATCAGACTTGAAACAGAAAGTAAAAAACACAATGATGTAAATTGAGACACACTTCAATTTACATGGACTTGATATCACAGCTGACTGAAACTCTTTCTCTGCCACACACACACACACACACACACACACACACACACACTGGTTAATAAGTTGGATGGTGGTGGATCAGTGGACGTGTGGGTGTGGTATGCGTAACAGTGCGTGAGGTGCCAGGTGTTTCCTGTCATTGAGTGTGTCGTAGAGAGAGAGATGTCCCGGCTGTCCGTTACAGCTTAAAGAGGGGGCCAGGTGGCGTGTGTGTATTAACGAGACATCTAAACAGTCACACACTCTAAAGTGCTGTACCGCTCTGCCTCTTCATATGCCAGGTTTCACACCTGGTGAGTGAGTGACAGAATTTAAAGCGGATTTCATGTCTACATGTTTCATCTCCCGCTCCTGCTCCCGCTCATCGTGTTAGCGTGATTAATTATGCAAGTCCGAGTAAAACCAGATTTTAAATGTACATATGCATAGTTTTCCCGACTGAATCTACGGTTTTAGAGACAGTGGTGCTGAAGAAAAGACAGGAGGCGGAGCTGAAGATGTCATGGTTCTCTTTGGGAGTGACATGGATGGATGGGATCAAGGATGAGTCCATCAGAGGGTGATAACCCATGTTGGATGTTTTTAGAGAGGCCAGAAATGAGATGGTTTGGACATGTTCGGAGGAGAGATTGTGAATTTATCGGTAGAAGGATGCTCAGGTTAGAACTGCCAGAGGAAGACCAAGGAGGAGATTTATGGATGTAGTGAGAGAGAGGACGTGAAGGTAGTTGGTGTGAGAGAAGAGTTGGATGGAGACAGATGATTCACTGTGGCGACCCATGAAAGGGAACAGTCGAAAGACAAAAGTCGTCGTGCGCATACAGTTAATGTAGTTTGGGGTCGCGCTATAACCAGCCGGCTCTTATAATTTAATCGGACACAGAACTCTCGCCACGTAAATGCTCTGTGCATGCTCCACAGTTCCCGCCCCGGAAAGTCGGAACAATAAAGCGCAACAGCAGGAGAAACTCTCTAATGACATGGCGTCTAGTCCATGTCGTCTGTCTCCTGACAGCCGCAAGGGATGTTGTGCGTCTCGTCTGTAAAGAAGTAAATTGTATGAAATGTACATCGCTGTAACGTTGTCCGTGTTTTCACTGCTCGCCATTGCTTGCCGTTTGCCGGATACAATACTAATAAGCTAAAAGAGGTCATATTATTTTGTATTTATTTCAAAACAAAAGAGAGTACATTGTAGACAAAACAACCTACAAGACATACGACGAAAAGACATGAGTTACAATGTGTACAGTTTGTGTTTGCTTACGAAAGTGAATCGGGGTAATTGACAGGATGGGTTGTGTTTGGAAAAGAGAAAAAAGGGAGGACACAGAAGAAGGCCCATCACTTGTTCCCCTCCTAAACCGAAAGCTCCTAATATCGCCACAGACACCTGCTCGGCAGCGACCAGAAGCAGCTGATCACCGACACACCGGGAGGAAGGAAGTACGACTCCCAGCAATCACCTGTGTGTAATCACAGTATCACGGTGGTATTAGAAGAACTCTTAAAACTTATTGGCTCTTAAGGTTTTCTTCAAAACTATCCCAAACATAATAATTTTTTTTCCCATCACTTGTGTACATTTATTAATAATTTCGGATTACATATTAGGATCGAATTGAACTTCCTTTTTGTCTAAGAATTTGATAGACATGTTTTGGTTTGTTTGTTTGTCCTAATTAAAAGGATCTCCTTACCCCATGACTGTGTCCTCCCTTCCTGTGTCATAACGGCTATCGTAGCGGATTCAGACATGCCTCGGTCAGTAACTTGACTCCTCTCGCTGTGCTTGTGTAAACCGGGACGAGGAGAGTCGTCCTGTTAATAAACAGACTAATTTAGTCGAGTTACAACCGTACTGGTTGTTTCATTAAGCGTGTCCATCTACTCTCTCTCTCTCTCTTTGTCTTATTTAATTGCTCTCTCTCTCTCCTGCATTCCACAAGCAGGGCCGTCCGTATACAGCCGTGTACAGGGTCCCGCCGAGTGTCCAGTTGCATTCACTTTCCCCGGCGTACACGTGCAGAGGGGACGCCGGGAAAGAAAGTGCAACCGGACACGGAGATCTTGCTCGGGACCCTCTGGAGTCGAATGTCGGCCTGGGAAACGTTTCAGTCTCCGTGGCAAACCGTGTCTGTCTGTTTGGGGGGGGGGCGTCTCGTCTCGTCTCTGCAGAGGCAACATGGAGTCAGTGGACAGTTTGAGAGGTGCTTTGTGCTCAAGAGACCGACACGAGGGGGAGGGGGGGGGGCAAAAAGCCTGAAGCCTGACGTTAAGAACAAGTTTGTTGATTTGTATGCCGTGATCGAGTTTATCTATTTATTTATTTATTTATTGCTTTATTTATTTATTTATTTATTTATTTATTTATTTATTTATTTTTGCTTCTCACTAGTGTATGTTTTTCTCTCTCTCTCTCTAGTGCCTGACTATGATACGACTATAACAGAGACACTCATTCACCGTCAGAGCCAGAATGGAGCTCATTCATATGATTAAGCACAGGGTCACATGTTTCTTTTTTTTTTTTTTTCCCTTCCCTTCCCTCTGCGCGGTCTGACGATCCAAAAGACGTAGCGCCAAACCCCCTCAGGGTCTCTCATCTCTCGCGTCACGTTCCCATGTTTGCCACGCCAGTCAGGCCCAATGCAAATAAAACTTTGGATTTGTTTAACTCCGCGTGCATGACACAAAAGAGAACACACGAGCTGCTTTTAAATGTTCTCCACTATGAACACTTGTATCGTCTGTCATTACGGTGATTCTGATTAACCACTATAAAAGTCCTAGCGCTTTTTCTTCAACAGATTGTCAGCAACTCCTCGTGAATGTGTATTGCCTCTCTTAATGGTTCGGTCTGATTTATTTATTTATTTTTATATTGTCTCGCTCTCCAAATGTCTTTACAGGTTCAAAGTGTTTGTAGGTGTTTCGAGCAACAGGAAGTTGTAAAAAAAAAAAAAAAAAAAATTAAGCATTTATTCATCTTTTTTTTTTTTTTGATGCGTAGGTGTTTCTGCAGAGGCACAATGTTTCATGTGCTTTTGTGTTCATCTAGAGATCTTTCTTCTTCTTTTTTTTTATTTTATACGTTGTCCTCTTGTGTGGCCTTGATTCTCGAGGCTGTGGTTTCATGGAAGATCTGATGACGCCATTCCGCGCAACTCTCTGTGTACGAGTGTGTGAATGAGAGCGAGGTGGTAGTGAGTAGGTGAGCGTGGGAGAACAAGCTTCACCTGAGGACTAAAGGCAGTGGAGTGCATTTGCATCTGTGTGTGTCAGTGAGTTTCTAAGCGCTCATCTGGGTGACTCATGAGCGGAGAACAGGGTTTACGTGCGAGTCGGGCGAGTGGAAGATAAAAAAAGGAACATGGCAACCTCCGCCACTTTTATTATTTTTTTTTCTTTACTCCCCCACGTTTTGTTTATCGTCACGGTGTCGAAACGACACGCAACACGTCACCATATTCAAATCTGTTCCGTGGCTTCATGATTAGGGTTGGGTATTGTTTGGTTTTTTTTCGATACCGGTGCCAAGCCGATACTTTTAAACCGGTACCGGTGCAAAAACGGTGCCTGAACCGATACTTTGCAAAAGCCACAAAATGATGGTGGATGACTCAAGAATAAATTTTTATTGAACAAAAAATGTAATGCTTAAAATTTAACAATATATTAAAAGTACAAGCTGGAAAGCCATAATTCTAAACAGAATCCCTGTTACATTAGTATTTTACAAACCGTTTGACCATTTGTTAGCATGAATGCAAGATTTGCATTTTGCAGTTAACATTACATTAGCCTACTACTAACCTGTGGAAAAGCTGCTGTTGTCATCATAATCGCTGGACTCCTTTTTGCTACGGTTGGTATGACTGGGATTGGGGTCATCCACACCGATAGTGCCAGCTGTTGTCCGCAAGCTGTCAAACACGGTGCATCCCTCTGGTTTTAAGTTTATTTCGTGTGCACTCAAATGTTTCATTAGATTTGACGTGTTTTCCCCCTTTACACGCAACTGCTGTAAAATATTTACTGCACGTCACTGTGTCGGAATCCTTTCTTGTGAAATATAGCCACACTTTCGACCGTTTAGTTTTAGGCATTTTAACGAAAGTTAATTTGGCAAGTTAAGATAGCGGTAGATCACCTGCTGCCGTCAGAGCAAGTGTAACGTTAGATGCGTTCACGCGCATCTCGGATTGTCTGATTTCCCGATGATTTCTGCTTTTAATCTCTTTATCTAATCTAATAAACTTTTAATCTACAAAAAATAAAATGGACAGTTACATTACTGCAGCAATGTTTTGGATTTGTATTATCAAAGCTTTCCGAAGTCCTCAAGTTTTCTAATTAATGAACGCTGTATTTTAAATTTTACTAGCGATCATGTGTGTTGATGAATCTAATTCTTATTACAACTGTGTCATCATAATTGCCCCAGAGAACAAATATATTAATTGACAGTTCAGGCACCGAAATGAGGCATCGAAATTCGCGTTTTGTTTCGGTCCGGTACTATAGGTACCATTGGCATCGGTTTTCTGTACCCAACCCTATTCATGATATCACCACCGTGAGTTTACCGTGAGTACCTTGAAGACTCCAGAGCCTTTGCAAATCAACTCTTTGACGTGACCACCAAAGCTAAACCGAGGGGTTTAGGCATAGGACTACGGTTTCAGAAGGTCCCAGGTTCAAATCCCATGCCCGTCAAGTTTGCAGTGTTGGGTCCTTGTGCAAGGCTCTTAACCCCTCAACTGCTCAGATGTATAATGAGATAAACGTGTAAGTCGCTCTGGATAAGGGCGTCGGCCAAATGCCAAATTGTAAGTAAATATCTTAGAGTATGAATATGAACGCCCCTCGTCTCTGGAACCCAGCTGCTGATCCAATCATAACAAAATAATTAACTCTCATAGATAGACATTTAATGAAACATTGGTGAGGAACAGAAAACAGTTCTCGGCAAACCTTTAGTTAGTGAGAATTACTCTAATGTCGCTCACTATACATCTGCCTTTGAGTTGTGTGTGTGTGTGTGTTGTCTGCTTGAAGCACACTGATCATTTTCATTACATTCGGGCTGACGCTCTTTCTGCTCTAAGACATCGTAGGAGACGACCCGCAGACACGGACTCGGCGCTCCAGTCTCTGATTTTTTTGGACTTGCGCTTAGAACATGAATACAAAACTTCTTTACATAATCAACGAGACATCGGGATGAAGTGACTAGCGTTTAAATCGACACCTCTATTAATTATGTTTTGATGATATGTCTCCTGGAAAAATGTTTAGATTTAGTTAATATGGTGTACTTTTTATCTGTGTAACTTAAAAAAAACAACAACAAAAAAACAAAACAAACCTAATTTAATTTCCTGGTACAAGCTTGGCATCATGTACACGTTTGTACCTCAGCATATTAGCATGCTGTAACCCGATTGGTTCAGAATTCAGTGTGCAGTATTGTGGCATGACAACACACTTTTTGTGAACGACGGATTCATAGTAACGCGCTCCTTTTTATAGTTTCTTGTTTCTATGGTAACCGCACACTCGCAAGGACTTGAACCTGATGTTAGTTTTTACCTTTTGACTTAAAGGGCCATAATTATGCAAAATCCATTTGTTTTTGGTCATTCTGGACCGTCACGTGGGCGTCTATCGTATCCTGTGTGTGTACATGCAAAAAAAATTTAAATAGTGAGGAGTAAACGGATCACTGTTTCTTTAATTTAGAGCTTTAAAAATCTTGCTTTTATCAGGGTCTTGTTTTTTCTCGTGACACCCAGGATTCAGGAAGCAGCAGCGGGCATCGTTTGTTTACAGTGGATGTAAAAAGTTTTCCTGAAACTTGTGTGTGTGTGTGTTTAACATTTCACATCAGACTGCTTTGGTTTTGTGATTAAATACTGAAGCTCAGTTGTGGATCCTGAAGCCGTGAGTGTTTTTAAACTATTGTTAAATTCAGGCTCGCACACCAAAGCCAGATAAATCTATACCCGTTTCATGGGCCTTTTAATAGATCAGTAGATCCATTTTGCGTGTGCGCGTGTCTTTGGGTACAAAAGTGTTGTTTCACGATGCTTAGGAATATCACATTTAAAACAGGAGCTTCGTCTTCAATCCACCTGTTTTGTAAAAGAGCTATCTTCGTAAAAGATGGATAGTTTGCTGGTTAGCTGCTAATGTCTAATCTGGCCTCCTTTAGGTCTCAGTTTTAATTTGCGTTGTAAAATTTACATCATGTTGGTGAACTTTAAGGATAACGTTGTAAATTAAAACTCAAACACAGAACACTGAACTGTTTGATCCTGAAAAAAATAAGTCTGCGCTTTTTTTTTTTTCTTTTTTCCCCCAGTCTTAGAAACATGAGTCGGAAAAGCCTGGTCACTGTCTAAATAACAAACTACATGAAATAAATCCTGATGTTGGAACAAAACATTTATTTCCCTTCAATAATCGTCGGGATCTAATCATTTATACAAGATGCAGAATGGGACACTCAGAATCTACACACACACTTTTTTTTTTTTTTTTACTATCGAGAAAATTCACCAGTGTTCATCATGTAAATCCCTTCTGTCCATCAAACTTATTTTATTTGTCTATAATTCTTCTACACCTTTTGAGGAACTTGTTTTATTCTATTGACATTTTTTTTGAGAAGTTTTTAAACAAATTAAATCCAAATGTAGTTTTCAAGTTCTTGGGGGGGGAAATAATCGTAAACATTTTTATTTCCTTTTAATATCCAATAACAAAAACTGACTCGTCATGAATATAGCAGTAGACGTGGCGTAAAAAAAAAAACAAAATTGGAAATGCCTAACAATGTCCTAAACATGAGTGGGATAAAATGGGGTATTTTTTCCCCCAGCCATTTCCAGTTTGTTTTCTGATTGACATCAAGAAAAGGTTCCACGGTGGTTTATTGAAAGCAACAGACGCAGAAACACCATGTTTGGAAAAGGAGCGAAGCAGAACGATAATCAATCAGGATGGGAGTTGTTCCTCAGCTCGGACATTAACAGACGCGCTTTGTGCACCTCTAAGACTTTTTTATATGAACTGAAAAGGAGTATAAAGGGTGAGCTTTAAGTCAAGAATTTTAGAATTTATGATGTTTTTCTGCAAAGGAAGTAAAATAAAAATGGAAAAATGTTGATCAGGTGTAGCTGTGAAATTATAATGAGGTCTGCTTGGTTCATTCATCATTTGACTTTCGAGCATTGGTGTGGGAAAACATGTACCGATTCCCCCCTGTTGTCCCCCCCCACCTCATTTCAAGACTTAAGTTGTAACTTGGGGATTTTGGACTTGTTTAGGAGACGAGGTTGAAATGACTCGACTTGCAGAAAGTGATTTGACTAGAACACTCACCAGCTCAACACCCTGTAAGTGTACTAGTTTAGTCATAAACTAGAGCATGTGATGCTTATATGCCAGAGAAAGATCTCTTTTTTTTTATTATTTTATTTTATTTATTTATTAATTTATTTTTTATGTCTTGTCTCATTAATAAGATTGTTATAGCTTATCAAGTAAAGCTTTAGTGTGTTTGGAGAATAAACAGTTTTCTCAATCTAAAGATTGATGTTAAATACTTGCTAGGAAAATCTGTTTTACATCTTGAACTTCATTCTTCATTTGGGAAAAAAAAATGTAACCGATTGAAAGAAGCAAAACCAGTCAGTCTTGATGTAATAAAAACACAGTGGAGAGATCACATACAAGTTTGTTTGAAGAAGTGTTTAAATTAGACAATTCAGTGCATTCACCTTATGCTTCAAAGAAATTTTTCAACTCCTTTTCTACAACTCTAAAGATGAAACCATTTTTCAGTTCTTGACCCTCTTGAAGGTCCTTCGAGAACTTTGGTTAAGGTTCTGACGTGAAGTGGCCTGGGCTCTGACTCTCCGTCCAGTTTACACCTAGGTTTTTGGTACAACGGTTAGATGGTTTCTTCTATTTAACTCTCTCTCTTCTCTCAATTTTTTTTCTGTCGATCGATCTTTTTCCTTCTTCCCTTATTTTTCCCCTTATCTTCTTTTTTTTTTCCCCCTCAAATATCTTTTTCTTTCTTTACTTTCTCTTTTCTTTACGGTTAGCGGTATCTCAGCGATTTTAAGGCTCTGGGTAACTAAACAGAACGTCTAATGGTACGAGCCCCATCTCCATCATCTCATCCTGTCTTCTCCGTATCCTGTCTGACCCTGCTCCATCCTAAGATATGCATATGTGAAGCTGTAACGGCTCTGTGATGAGTTAAATGGTTTGTCTTCTCTTTCTCTCTCTTTCTCGTCTCTGGTCTTTTTACAGAGGAGCTCCTCCGTCCTGAAGTCTTTCCTCCTTTGATAAACTTCACAAAGCACCGGGACGGAGCGCTCACACTTCCAAAGTCCTTCCATAAAATGTTAAATAAACAAAAACAGTCACCACATCAGTGTTTTTGTTTATTTATTTATTTTTACATTCAACATATTGTTTAAATCTGCTTTACAAGTTCCTGTGTGTGATCCGTTACTATAGAAACAGCACCGTATTGGAACGAGAGAAGGAACATTAACCTGTTGTTAGACTGTACAGCTGTAACACATCCCACATGCCTGACGGATGCTTCACGCCGCAGTCGCTCTGCTTTTTGGCTCTTTGAGTCCATGTTGTTTGGGATGTGACCGACCCAAAAAAAAAAAAAACGGGGCCTCTGAAATTGGGGTTATGAGTCAGGACTGAATCACACACACAACCACACGTGTATACACGCACACACGTACACAGTCTGACTTTCATTTTGTCCTGTCTCAGGGGAAATGGTTCTGTACCCTGTCGTCCCGGTGTACCGCTACCAGGGACGTTTCCGTCGACTAAAATGACGTGTCGGTGAAGTGACGTGCGTCTGTGACGGCACCCTTTCTTCCTTCCACTTTCTGATTTTAGCGCAGCTTTCTCCACACACTCCCCTGTTGCGGAAATTAAACCGCATGCGGTCGCGTTCGACTGAACTCAGTACGAGCCCTGTAAGCTGTAAAGGACGTTTTCTTTCTTTTTTTTTTTTTTCTTCTTGAATGGCTTGTGTCTGGACACGAGGCATTATTTAAAAACCCTGTGAAAGGGGATTTGAGTGAGCTAACTCATGAGACATCCAGCCTGCGTGGGCAGTCACATACACGTGGCTGGCACCTTGTGCAGTAAAAACGCTAAAATTCACTAAAGTTCCTCAGGCCATGCTGTTCTTTCCTTCTCTCCCCCCAATTCACAGCAACATTCTTTTTGCTTCCCCCCCCCACACGCCCGCTGAGTTCAGAGAAGCTTTTGATAAAGTGAAGGGGAAAAAAAGTCGCCGTCGACGTTGTTGTGGGTAATTTAGCGTCAGGAAACCATTAGCAGCTGTCGGGGAGCTGGCGCGGTCTGCTCGAGTACGTAGTGTTGTTTTGGGAAGGGAAAAAAAAAAAGTCATATCAATTCTTAGAACTGAATTTCGAGTAATTGCTGCACCAAAGTGTTACTTGTACAAAATACCAGAAATGTGAACAAGAAACCGGGTTAGGAAATCGATCAGGAGATTCGAATGTTATTCCGACACTTGCGTGAACTTGGGTTCATTTCATCATTGTAATATTTTCGTAATCATAAAAATTGGCATATTGCCCAGCCTTCACGGTCATGTGACTGATCGACAAGACATCTTTCTTTATTTTTACTTAAGTGTTACACACCTGTACAGTAAGTCCCCGACTTACGAACGAGATGCATTCTGTGAGAACGGATTTGTTCGCAAGTTCGACAGAACGAGTTCACCTTCGACACAAATATGTAGCTAAGGCATAAATACACAAGTTTGGTGTTTTGGGTCCAAGTCGCAAGGGGAGTCCCGGTAACCCAGCGCGGTCAACTGACCACGATTTTAAAGGGAACATGGGAAGACGTCTTGCGGGGGGAGGGGGGGGGGTAGTGCTACAAGGTGTTTACTGCATGCTCACTTGACTAAATGTCTGTCCCCTTTCCCCGAATCTAAGGTGCCAGTTTGTCAGCTGTTTTCACAGTCCAATACAGTGGAAAACAGCTGACAAAATGGCACCTTAGATTCGGGGAAAGGGGACAGACATTTAGTCAAGTGGAAATGCTTTACACTGTATATTCGTGTCAAAAGTGTGTAAGACTCACTTTGTCGGACTTGAGAACAAATCTCGTTTGTAAGCCAGAGACTACCTGTACAGAATTTAAAAGTACAATAGTTTCTTTAGGTTGCTGTAAAATAAGACAAGTTGTTTTTGGGAAATACTCACTTTCACCGTGGGAACTTTTTTTTTTTTTTTTTTTTTTACATTTCTTTCGACCGCCTTTAGCATCGATTACGACAGTTACTCAGGGTGGTGATGTGAAAACGATCACTCCTGCTCCCAGAACCACTCTGTCTCCAATTTGAGTCCTGAAAAATGAGGGAAAAGAAACTCCATAGAAGTGATAATCTGGTCATTCAGTACATTTAGGTCGTCAGCTGACTTCCTTTTATTGCGTTGCTGAGTCTAGACCTGAGCAACTGAAGCAACACCAGATCTTAACACTGTCACACAGAGGATTGCATGACGGGGTAAAAAGGGAAGTGCATGAAGTAAAGTGATGAAATCACTCTGGAATACCGTCAGGACTGATCAGATCACATGACCATTGTCCTTGGCTCCTTACACTTGCCTTCGCAAACTGAAGCCTTTTTTTTTTCCCCCTCACGAGTCTCACTGACTGGTTTTGTTGTACCAATCCTCTTCACATTGTGTGTGTGTGTGTGTGGGAAATGCTTTTACTTTCTCCATTATTATTATTATTTTATTTCTTTTTTTGTTTTACAATGTAGCTTCATCTCCATTTCCACTAATTTCAGCAAGTTGTTTTCTTTGCTTTTTGTCTCATGTGCTGCACACGAGAGATGTATGTGTATAATGTAATAAAATATCCGCTCGCTTATTTGAATAGATATCCTGTACAATGCAAAGATGTCTTTACGTCTTTTTGGCTGGTGTTGAACTTTTCCCACTCTGTGTGTCTCTCTGCAGCTGTCGTTGGGGCTCAGTCCCTGTTCTCCATGCCCCGGAGACCTGGCTATGGCACCATGGGGAAGCCCATCAAGCTGCTGGCCAACTGCTTCCAGGTGGAGATCCCCAAGATGGACGTCTACCTCTACGAGGTGGACATTAAACCTGAGAAGTGCCCACGCAGAGTCAACAGGTGCAGTGTGTTTGTTTAAAAAGCACTACAGCTCAGGTTTTTTAGATAAGCTAAAGTTGATGCAATGTTTAGTCACTTTTTTTTTTTTTTGTACTCTGTTTGATCGGAAACACCTTTAGGCCGGAGTTCAAACCAAAAAAAGTTGCATGTGCATGCTTATAATGATTTATGCTGCATTGGATCTGTAGTTGATGCATCTCTCTCTCTCTCTTCTCTCTCTCTCTCTCTCTCTCTCTCTAGAGAGGTGGTGGACTCCATGGTGCAGCACTTTAAGGTGACCATCTTCGGTGATCGCCGGCCAGTCTACGATGGAAAGAGAAGTCTCTACACAGCAAACCCACTTCCTGTTGCCCAAGCAGGGGTAAGATTAGAGTCCGCCCCCGTCTTTCCATTCTCTAGGGTTTCTTCTCTCACATAATCAGTAATTAGTAGTGCTTGCGAAGCAAAATGTCACTTGTATTATCTTACATGCTCTTTTTCTTTCTTCATTTTTTATTCTTCTTCTGAACAAATTTGGAGCGTAACTAGTCCCGTACTATTTGTCGTAGACCCATGAAAAAAGTGTTCGCAATTTACCGCCCTAAAAAATCCCATAGACTTAAGTTTGACGGACTCTAACGCAGAGCAAGAATTTTGTAGAAATCCCAAATTTACCACATTTAAAGAGACTTCCAAGCTGTGTCAGAAGATACCCCGCAAGGGGGTACAAGTTGTACCTCTGGGGTGCAAGAGGTGCCCAAATTTGTCTTCTTGACACATCATGGTGAAGTTACTCTCCATTGAAACACACAGTCCTCACAGTTGCATTCCCTGCTATGGTAACTTCCATAGGAACTTTGAAACTGAACCTAACTGTAGATCCCATTGTCATAGAGACATGGGGAAGTGGTCTCATTTTACTCAGGCAACCAATCAGTCTCTCAGGATCATTGTGAAGCTCTCAAGCCACACCCTAACAACCACTTTAGAGCACCATAGCAACTGATCCCGTAGTCTGTCATTATAAAAGGACCAGAGGCCCAGGTTTTGCCACGGCAACCACCTCTCACATGCTCTTCAGAAAATGTACATGTCGAGATAATCTGGGAATCACCAGTCGCCTCCCGATACGATATCATCACAATACCTAGGTGCTGATTCGATAAAAAATTCCGTTTCTGTAAATATGATTTTATAAATAATCCTGATTCGATATTACATTTTCCCCCTGATTTTGTTAAACCATTTTAAAGAAAAAAAAAAGTTGAATAAATAATTAAAAGTAGTGCATTCCTTATAACATTAGTGTTCTCACTTAAAAACTAAGCGCAGCATTTAAACAGTATAAACTAACTTCGAATACACGACTTTAACATTTAATTAAAATTATATTAAACGAACACAAAAAAGGTCAATTTTAACAGAGCAATGCGTATCTCTGTCATCCGGCATTTATGCCCTCAAATGTGCCTCCAAAGTCTCAAAAGTCAACTCAACCGTGAGCGCGCGCGTTGATCGACTGCAAGCACGTGTGGTTTCTAACGCAGACGATTTTCGACTCCTTAGCACTCAGTGTTTCGAGACAGGTGTAAGCGTGTGTCAGGAGTGGGTCTGAGACTAATTCGCTCAGAGTTTGGAGAGAAAAATGGCAGATTGGAGGCTGCTTTAAAAAATTTTTTTTTTTTAAGTTTATTGGGAATCACACATTATACAATGTTTTTTAATACAGTGAAAACCCACTTTTTACCTTTACAATTCTCTCTTTATACATACATGTGTGTTTGTGTGTGTGTGTGTTTATGTACATGTGTGTATATATACTGTACAGTACAGACAAAAAGTTTGGACACACCTTCTCATTCAAAGAGTTTGAATTTGTATTATGGCAAGAAAAAAGCAGCTAAGTAAAGAAAAACGAGTGACCATCATTACTTTAAGAAATGAAGGTCAGTCAGTCCGAAAAATTGGGAAAACTTTGAAAGTGTCCCCAAGTACAGTCACAAAAACCATCAAGCGCTACAAAGAAACTGGCTCACATGCGGACCGCCCCAGGAAAGGAAGATCAAGAGTCACCTCTGCTGCGGAGGATAAGTTCATCCGAGTCACCAGCCTCAGAAATCGCAGGTTAACAGCAGCTCGGATCAGAGAGCAGGTCAATGCCACACAGAGTTCTAGCAGCAGACGCATCTATAGAACAACTGTTAAGAGGAGACTGTGTGAATCAGGCCTTCATGGTAAAATATCTGCTAGGGAACCACTGCTAAGGACAGGCAACAAGAAGA
>JAAGKR010000621.1:95307-142657 GCA_011419295.1 Clarias macrocephalus | reverse complement strand
CCCCCCCCCCCACCCCCCACCTCACAGCATTCACAAAAGTGTGCACACATGAATTACAATGTCCTGATCGCAATTCTTTGTCCTCGGTCATACATCATTCTAAAGGTAATGTACCATCAACAATAGAGATGTTTTTCTTGTTTGTGTGTGTGTGTGTGGGTGAGAACAGATGTATATGGTGATGTTGTGTATCACTGGGTCTCAATAATGAAAATCAGAAAAAAAAAAAGACAAAATAGTGTTTTGTTAAATTGAGGGTTGTTTTTGCAGTAGGACTACTGTACATAAAAAATGCATATTTGTTTATATTATATAGTTTGTTTGTTTATTTATTCATTTAATGTACTATATGGAGGGCAGAATGATTGTACAACAAACTGTACAATGTAATTAGAAGAAAACCCCAAGCACTTGGAACACAATGTTGTATGCAAATATATATATACAGTACAGACCAAAAGTTTGGACACACCTTCTCATTCAAAGAAAACAATTTCTACCTGAACAAAATTTAAAAAACATATTCTGCAAGATAAAACCAGAAAAACTTTTAAATTTTTTATCAAAAGGGAACCTAAGAACATTATGTAAAGTCTTGTTCTTCTGGCCAAGGCCATGTTTAATGTGATATTTATTTATTTATTTATTTATTTATTTTTGTTATTATTATTTTATTTTTTTTCCACAACTCTTTAAATCCATTATATTATAACACATTATATTGGTTCAAATAAATAAGTTTAATATTTGATATGCATTTGCCATGAAATAGCCTGGGAAGCTGATATGGCAATAAACCCTAAAACAAACAAACAAATCTCATTCAAAGAGGTTGAATTTGTATTATGGCAAGAAAAAAGCAGCTAAGTGAAGAAAAGAAAAACGAGTGACCATCATTACTTTAAGAAATGAAGGTCAGTCAGTCCTAAAAATTGGGAAAACTTTGAAAGTGTCCCCAAGTGCAGTCACAAAAACCATCAAGCGCTACAAAGAAACTGGCTGACATGCGGACCGCCCCAGGAAAGGAAGATCAAGAGTCACCTCTGCTGCGGAGGATAAGTTCATCCGAGTCACCAGCCTCAGAAATCGCAGGTTAACAGCAGCTCAGATCAGAGAGCAGGTCAATGCCACACAGAGTTCTAGCAGCAGACACATCTATAGAACAACTGTTAAGAGGAGACTGTGTGAATCAGGCCTTCATGGTAAAATATCTGCTAGGGAACCACTGCTAAGGACAGGCAACAAGAAGAAGAGACTTGTTTGGGCTAAAGAACACAATAAAGAACACAATAAAGAAAACTATTTGAATGAAAAGGTGTGTTCAAACTTTTGGTCTGTACTGTATATATAAAATATTTTTTTAAACAAGCAATTATATTACACAAAACATACGGGGGTATCTATTCATTTTATGGCTTGGAAAAAAGGGACAAATGCAACAAAAGAAAAAAAAAATGTCCACATGGATATAATCACATAAAAGACTATTCCTTTGGATAAGCATGTGTGTGGGTTTTTTATTTTTTATTTTTATTTTTTATTAAGTAAACTCTAGTAGATTTAAATGAACAGCCAATCTCTAGAAACGGTTCCTAAGTATTATTACACCTTTTACTTATCACCTCTATGCTCCCACTAAGTGTTAACCTAACCGCGTCCTGTCACAGGTGGACCTGGACGTCACGCTGCCGGGAGAAGGGGGAAAAGACCGGCCCTTTAAAGTCACCATCAAGTTCGTGTCGCTGGTCAGCTGGCACCTGCTGCACGAGGTGCTGACTGGACGCAGTATGCCTGAGCCGCTGGAGCTGGACAAGCCCATCAGCACCAACCCGGTGCACGCCGTGGACGTTGTGCTCAGACATCTGCCTTCGATGAAGTACGCCAACACACATTGTTTACTCGTCTCATTCGTCATATAGACACTTTTCGCTTTCTCTCTCTCTGTCTTTCTCTCACTCACATAACAAAGCTTTGTTCAGTAGGCTTTCCCAGTTACACCTGCCATCTCTTATTGTTCACAAAGAGAATGCAAAACATCATCCGATGTACATCCACCGAGTCTCATTCACTTTCATGCGGAGCGGAGACGAGCTTGTCCGGTCGGTTGCATGAAGCCACAGGCTACAGAGATGTACCTTTTTCGACTTTTGTGTTTTTTAATTAGACGAGCCGGCATGTATTGTATCAGCTCACCTTGCTTCTCGCAGTGCCAGTACTTCTTGTCTAGGCAGTAATACAAGTTGAGTTCACACCTAGAGAATTCCTGTGTTCCCCTAAGCTTCATTCAGGCAGGACACCAAAAGTGTCAAATCGACATCTGTAATTTGTTTGTTTATTTAAACCAGCTTGTACTGCGCAAAACGGTCCTTTCTACAGTCCACACAAATATGTATAAAGATAATGTATTAAAATAATAATAATAATAATAATAATAATAATAATAAAGAGGAACCTCGTCATATGCATTTAGTTAGTTCTTAAGGCGAGTCCTGAAGGTGACGTGAAAGAGATTTTCCAAAAGGTTTTCTAAGAAATTATGTAAATGCAGGTAATCCGTTCCAACCCCCCAAAAAATATTACTAATATTATGTGCGAAGAAAAAGTTTGAGTAGTTTCTGCTACTCATGATCTGTAAATCCTTCATAACGGCTCTAATCCAAGGTGCTGTTTGTTAATTGGTGATTTCTGAGGCTGGTAACGCTAAATGAACTTCTCCTCTGTAGCAGAGGTAAGTTTTGGTCTTGCTTTGGTCTTCATGAGAGACAGTTTCATCATGGTGCATAACGACTGACACGTTGTTGTTGCATAATTACCTAATTCCATGTGTGTTATCCATTTCATAGTTTTGAACTCCGCAGAATTGTTGTGCAATGTAGAAAATAAACAAAAACAACAAATTGCAAGTGATCCCAAACTTTGAAGCTAATTTCTGTAGATTTCCCCTCCGTGTGCCGTCTTGACACGTTAACCTCCACCCGGCATTTTTATCTCTCGTCGGGCTAAAGAAAAGAGCATTTCCTTCGCCACTATCACTTTTTTTTTGTTTGTTTTTGTTTGTTTGTTCCTGTTGGCAAAAACCAGAACCCAACAGCGGCTGAACGTTTGTACACCTGCGGCGTTCCCGTCTTCAGTCAGAGTGATAAGAGCAGCCTTGAAGCTCTGAGCACAACACCAAGCGGCGTTGTTATCAGGAGCAGCTGAGAAGCCTTCGCAGAAATTCAGTTTCGCTATTTTTAACTCTTAACATGAGAATAGAATCAACGCATTTTTTTGATCGAACGTTTATTTATTTTTTTTATTAAGAGCACCTTAGTTCATGCTTATGGTTTGCCCCTTATCCTCATGCTGCTGCTAATCCACCAAACACTTTTACACCAGGACTGTATTATTATTATTATTATTATTATTATTATTATTATGATCATTGACTCACTGTTTCCACGACTTCATTCACATGGAATATCCAAAATAAATAAATCACAAACTGAAATGTGTACTCAAAATTGCTATTTACAAGCCATGTCAAATAATAACACATAGGTATAGTACAACGAAAATCCGAGTCACAAAGCGAATTCCCTGAATAAGAGCAACAAAACTTTCCATACTGCAAAATTTACCCAAATCCAAAAAAAAGGTATGATAAACATGATCTTGCTCCTTTACTCCACGTTCTCTATAGGAGGGAATAAATACAACGTTCAAAACAAACGCTTCAAAACAAATGCTTTCGATTTTAATCACGCGCTTACTCATTGAAATTTGAGATGAACTAATGATTTTTCTGAAAGACAGGGTTTTTTTTTTTCTTTTTTGGATGATTTCTTATTCTGTATTGGTTATTATGCAAGTTTAGAATACGCCTAGCGCCATCTGTGGTAATGAAAGTACACAAAGTTTTGTTAATTCCTTCCCTCCAATAAGGGCATAGCTCATCTTCATTTTGGTGTCGTGGGCTGATTTGCGATGAAAGAGAGCCTGTATGTTACCTCAAGCTCGGCCAAATACGTACTGTGAAAACCCCTTAAAAATTCATTCAGTAGTTTTTACTTTAGTGATGCGTGCACAAACAGACAGAAATTCAGAAAGTCATCAGACACTTCCACTTTACAGTTTTATTATACTGTATGTATAGATTAGTATAACTTATAACAATATTTCCTTATTTCTGATGCTCATGTGTGCACTCTTCTGTTCGCTTCACATACTTTACCATGTAAATATTGTTATTATTTATATTTTATTTATATTTATTGTATTTTAGGGCAATTATCTTTTGTTCTTTCTTTTGTTTATTCTCCCTTTTTTTCTTTTTCTTCTTGTTGCTGGTCTCTGAGCGCTACCAAACAAATTTCTACATGACAGAGTCTCTTCACTAAAATACTTTAGTCAAAAAAATTATCTCAGAATGCTTTCCTAACTGATGCAGACATGTTTCCAAAATGCATATGAACAGCATCCATCAGAATTTCTTCCTCCGTACATGAGCCTCAAACCCAGATAAGACTTTAACCCTGGTTCGAAACTGGAATTGTGCTACTGGTGCCTTTTAGCTTCCCAAACTTATTAGTAATGATAACATTTGAGTCTAAAACTAAAGAAGCATTTTGGGAAAATAAATTAAATACTGGAAACATTTCTTGGCTCACCAGTTTCATTTGGAGCAAAGAGAAGCGAGCGCAGGTTTTAAGTCTAGCAGGTCTTCTTCTCTGACGGCGTTACGTGAGCGCTTGAGCAGCGTGCGCGCTAGGTAAATAAAAACGACACCGATTGCAAATACGAGGATACGAGTGAGCCAGCAAGTAGGTCTGTGTGCGTGTTTGGCAGCTCGGCTCTTTTCTAAAGCTATAAACAGCACTTGTTTCGTCTCTGCCAGTTCTCAGAAAGCGGCAGGTTTCCAAGTCAGTGTCAATATTTATTGGCTCATTATTATCCTCTTTTTTTTTTTTTTTTTGTTCTGTTGGATTGCGCCGTCTTAGTTCTAGCGATTTCTCTGGAAACTCTTGAGTAAACACTAACAACTTGATGGCTGCACTTTGTTGTAGTGGCCTCGCACCTCCGGGGTCGAAGGTCCGAGTCCCGCCCTCGTGGTCTGCGTGTGTTTGTGTGTGGGGTTTTCATGTTCTCCATGTGCGTTTCCTCCGGGTACTCTCGTTTTTTTCCCAGCTTATTGGCTTTCCTAAAATTGCATGTAGTGTGTGTGTGTGATAGAGTAAATGGGTTCTTGTACAGGATGAGCAGTGTAGAGGATGAGTAAGAGCGAGTGAGAGTAACAACTTGATGGAGAGGGGAAAAAAAAACGGGTCTGGCGGAAAAAATTTCCATGGTGATTCTACATCTAGTGAATTTTTATATTTATCCAGTCCAAAAATCATAGGCAGTACAGTACATTCAGGTGTGAATCGACACCCAAGATAGACCTGGGATAAATGTTAATGCAATAAGTCTGGGATTTGGATTCATCACTACGAGCCTGAGAATACACGACAGAGTACGGAGCGGAAACATCCAAGAAAAATTTAAAAAGTCGACCATCAGCTGGAAAATTCCTCAACTATTACAGTTTTTCTGGGATTCTGACGGGTCTGGATTGGAACATTTATCAGGGAAAAGGTTCAACAATCAACCGTTCCTCCTTACCAAGCTGAAGCCTAAACTTCGAATTAAGCACAGAGGACGACTATCTGAAGGGCGTCGTGATCTCGCGTGACGATGCACGTCCACACACTTCTGCTCACACCGTCGACACTCTGCAGGTGTTAAAGCATCCTCCCTATAGTCCTGATCTCGCGCCACCAGAATTATCCCCTGAAAGCAGCCCTACAAGGACGAACGTTCACTCCTGATGATGAAGAAGTGAAGACGGAGATGCATTCGTGGCTCAGCTGAAAATATAAAATTTTTTGAGAGAGAGAAAAAACAAAAGCCTGTAGACAGATAGATGAAGCAAGGAGGTTGTATTAAAAAAAATTATACAATTTTGTAATTGAGTAGCTTGGTTAATTTGTAGCACTGTTGTTTGGCTACATGTGACATTGTGACCTTCTGTGATTTTTACACCAATGTTAAAGCAATTTACTGAGAATGGAAAATGGAGGCTCCGTCAGCAGTGGTTTTAACGGTTAAAGTAGATTGAGAGACAGAAGCAGGAGACTAATGGGCATTTGTGCAATTAACGTCCAGATGCAAGATGTGCAGATAAAAAAAAATCTTCCTGACTGTTTAGATTGTATTAAATATATGATTAGTGAATTCTTTCAGTAGCGGGTGAAGAAACAGTGTAGTGTTTTGATTTGAGACCGAGGACGGGAGAAGAGAGGAGAGAATGAACAAAAAGCCAAAAGATAAATAAATGACGACTGTAAAGGGATTACTGAGTGATTTATTCGCGCTCTAAAGTTCTGATCACAGCGGGCTTGATCGCATGGACGGGACGGGGAACGCATGGCACTCTGCTTGACCCCAGTTCAGCAGAAGCTTCTCAGGTAATCGGAGCAGCCACAAAACCGTTCTAGAGAGAGGGAAAGACATGATCACACACACCGGAGGTCGGGTATACATATAATGTAAGGTTTGAAATGTTTCGGAAAGGATTTATGAAATATTTATGAGGTCAAGGGTAGCTCAGTGGTTAAGGGCATTGGACTATGATTTGGAAGGTCCCAGGTTCAAATCCCATGACTGCCAAATTGTCCCTGTTGGTCCCTTGAGCGAGGTCCTTAACCCTTAACTGCTCAGATGTGTAATGAAATACTAATGTAAGTCGCTCTGGAAAGGGGCGTCTGCCAAATGCCTAAATTAAAATATATACCACATCAAGGCATTTGATGAAATATATTGCCTGGGGAAAAAAAGAAAAAAAATGCACACACTTAAGGTTTAATTCAAGCACCTTTTAGTTTTGATTACAGCGCACAATGTGTGGTGGCCGGTGTCATGTGTGAAAATGAGTCCTCGTGCTCCCAGAACCACATTTTCACCATTTTAGTCCGTGAATATTCGGGAAATTTCTAAACCTAGACCTGACCAACGGAAGGAACAGATAATATGATCATAACTTGTACACTATGAATGATGGGTGACTGACGAACCCATCACTCGGGAATAGGGTCAGTAAATAAATAATAAGTGGTTTTCTTATGGACACACGCAGCTGTTTAGTCCCGGTCTTGTGAGTTCTCATCACATTGTGTGGAAATGCTCTTACTTTCACTATTAAACATAGCTTTGCCATGCAACTTCAAGTGTTTAAAAAGGGATTTTTTTCCCCGCATACTGTATCCCAGTTAGAAAGCCGGGGTCAGAGCGCAGGGTCAGCCAGGATACAGCATAAGGTTAAGGGCCTTGCTCGAGGGTTCAACAGTGGCAACTTGGCAGTGCTGGGGCTTGAACCCCCGACCTTCAGATCAGTAACCCGAGTAACCCACAGCCTTAACTGTTTCAGGCACCACCACTGCCCCAAGTGACCTCTGTTCATAATTTTTTTTTATTCTAGTGTTTTCTTTTTCTCTCCTTCTTTTCCTGACCACATTTCTTCCACAAAGTTTGACGGTTCAACATCATCCTTCTAGGTTTTCATAATGTCTTGAAGGGTTCTTAACCCAATTCCAGTCATTTCAATTGCTTGGACTTTTCTTTGCCTGAAGCAGCCCAATAATTTGACCCTTACTTACTACTACTTATTATTTTATTTTTTTGGCCAGGCAGTCTACATTATATTAATAATAAAGTTAACAGCTATTTGTGTTCATAAATTGGATAAAAAAAAAAATAATTGTGATCAACATGTTGACATGGAATTTCCTGCATCTGGTCATCTTTCTGCAGATACACTCCGGTGGGCCGCTCGTTCTTCTCCGCACCTGAGGGCTATGACCATCCTCTGGGAGGAGGAAGAGAGGTCTGGTTCGGTTTCCATCAGTCCGTTCGACCCGCCATGTGGAAGATGATGCTCAACATTGATGGTGAGGGTTTGTCTATCTCTCTCTGTGTACATAGCTTTATTAACATGCCAAATTTCTTTAAAGATATTTCTAATACGCAACCTGTTGCTGCAGCACTGCAATGTCTAGAAAGCCTGAAGGTCTGTTTAATGTTACATTGGCCACAAAAACTACTATCTGACTTCAGATTAGGGAAAAAAACGAATCTTGCTCGCCTTATGAGTAGTAAACAATGTCATACTTAATAAACTGTATAAACTAGTGTTTCTAAGATCAATAAACATACAGAGATTTATTTATATATTTATTTATTTATTTTTTACATCAATAACATTGATCACTTAAGACGTTTGCCTGAATCATCACCGTTGCCTTGATGGATTTTTGCTAACAAAAGAAAAATATGGAGGCGTTTTATTTATTTATTTTTTTACTTTACAGTTAGTAATTTAACTGTGCAGAAACCGAAAATGACGCAAGCCCCAACTTCCCACTTCTTCACGATTAGTGTATTATTGTGACCGAAGATGCTTCATGTTGAATAAGATGCCGCTCATCACATTAAATTCACTTTAATTGAGTTTTATTTGTAAATTAATTTAAGGATAGACACTGGGTGTTTTCATATTATGTCCCTGGTTCATTTTAAACACATTTTCGTTTCACATTCAGGAACCGATCGAAGAGGTGGTCTTGGGGAACGATACGGTGTACTCGGTCACAAATCTAATCATCATTTACATTTAGGCATTTCGCAGACGCCCTTATTTATTATTTTTGACTTACATTTTCTTTTTTCTCTCTTAATACATCTGAGCAGTTGATGGCTCAAGGGCCCAACAGGGTCAACTTGGTGGTCGTGGGATTTGAACCTGGGACCTTCCGAACCATAGTCCAATGCCTCAAACCTACAGTCATAGCTGAGAAAGCAGGAAGGCACACACGAGCAGTACTCTTGACACCCCCCCCCCCCCCAAATTTATCAGTAATATAAGGCCTAGTACGAAAGCTTCCTTGATCTTGTCTTATCTTGTGTTTAATGGCGGATCACAAACCAAGTAGGTGCACCTAATGTATTGAAGGGTGTAAATACACAAGAGCACCTGAGTATAGAGCACAAAAACAATGTGAACGTTGGAAAACAGTGAAGCAATCCTAAAAAAAAGCTAAAAAAAAAAAAAATAAAAATCCTAAAACTTTTACAACTTATCCTTAATCCTCAAATCCTAGAGTTTAGTACCCTCTCTCACACTCTTCGCTCATCATAATCAAAGTTTCTCTTAACACCACCTGCCCGCTCGACCACCATGGGCTCTAAATCTTTACAGAAAACATCCGTATGATGTATCCAATCACGTTCAAATCACGTCCTAATCCTCAAATCTTATGATTTTATCTCTTTTTTTATACTTGAGGCTATTCATTTATTTGTAATCAGAATTTTGGACAGTGACCTCATGTAACTAGGAAGTTAAAATAAATAAAAATGCATTAAATCCAGATTGGCTGCGCGAAAGTTTTCCATAACTTCTCCAAGTAGAGTCGTGCACGTGTTAAAGTTTTCAGTCGCGCTCTCTCCGTCTCTGTGCTCGGACTCTCTCTTTGTCTGTAATGTCCCCCTCAACACCGCCTGCCTGTCTCTCCCCCCCAACAAACACACACACTGCACTCTTTCACACTTAGAGACACTTTTCAGTTGACTAAACTCGCTCCTCCTGGTCCAGCTCCGCCCCCCTCCGCCACCGTCTCTCTGGGAAAAGCCCGCCCGTCTGCGAGCACCTCTCTCTTTTTTACACTCTCTTATTGTGCCTCTCATAATGGAGCGAAAATAGTCGCAGAAAAGGCGCGAAAGCCGGCCCATTGTGGCTCGGCGCAGAGTTCACGCCGCTGCCGGGTGAAAGTGTGTTACAAAGATTGATTTAAACTTGCCGCCGTCATCCGATTCTTCACACTCCTGACTGGCTAAGTGTGTAAGAAAAAGAGCTTAAAGTACAGAGCGGCTGATTGTGTCCTCGCTCTCCCAAAAGCGGGGGGACGGGGTAATGGGACAGCCAGCGAGCCTCATTTCTCTTTTCCTGTTTCTGGTGCATTTTATCCACTGATTTATGATTCATCAAGTACTTGATGAATATTTTTCCTTTTAGAAGAAATAAAACGAGGTTGTTGAAGGAGTTAGGAATTCAAAAACCCTGAAAGTGCTGAGGGATTATTATTCGTTTTTATCTGATAATTTTTTAGATAAACCAGATATTTATCTCACACACACACACACACACACACACACACACACACACACACACACACACACACACACACACGGGGGAAATGTATCCTGACAAACTTGTTCCACAAACGCTGTTAACAAATGGAGAAAGTGTTACGCCTTCGTCTTCTTACCCGGACATTAAAATAATTCTGTGACTCACAGTTCCTCCATAGCTTATATACACTTTAGACTATGTAAGTTTATTTTAAGAGCAACACTTGTGTGTTTTTAGATTTTGGATGAACACGCGCACTGTTGAGAGGTAAAATAATGAGTCTGGTTGTATCACACAGTTGACACAGAAGGTTTTGATTTCAGAGCTCGCTTAATAAGTTGTCGTTAAAAAAAAATTGTTTAAATTAAAAATTATTTCAATAAATACTTATTGTAAGTAAAGTCTCGAATGATTGACTGATGATGCCTCTTTAAGCCCCACCTTCCATTACCATGGTTTTTTGTTGTTGATGTGTGACGTATTTTAACATTTTCTCAGCCTTCTTGTTTTCGTGTTATCAGAAGTTTGGATTGAACACATTCGATCTCAGTGACCAATCAAACTCTCTAATAGCTATAAAGAGCTTTTTAATTAATATTGTAAGTAATGACCACGATCCACTAATTATTGTTGATGATATTATTATTAATATATATACATCACTTTTCTTAGAAGATTACTGACTGGGATTCTTCCTGTGTTTTCGGGACGGGAATCACCAGGGACGTCCCGATACAATATCATCGCGATACTCGGGTGCCGATTTGATTTGTATTGTGATGTGATGCTTGCTGTTAGTATCACGATTTTATAAACATCACAATTTAATATTATTAATCCAGCGCCATCTGTTGAATGTTGAGATGAACTGATGATTTTTTGCAAGATTTATTTATTAATCTTTTTTTAAATAATGATACATGTATTTGACATTTTTTTTTTATCTTCTCTTGCAATGAAACAAAGCCTATATGTTACTTCAAGCTCAGCCAAATACACCTGTGAAGATTTGTTTAGTAGTTTTTACATGATGTGTGCACAAATGTACAAAAAATTCCAAAGAAGATCTTGATGTGTTCTATTACTCATCTTGCGTTCTCCCAAATAAGTTTTCCGCAAATATCTTTAATGTATAGACACACCCACTTTATTAAATACAGTTTTATTATATGTATATAGATAGATTTTGCAAAATAATTATATAAAAAATAGATTTTGAAGTCAGTATGGCGGTGCATCAATTGCTAAAACAAAAGAATCATAATATGCGTAAATGAATCTCCAACTCTAGTAGCAGTGAGCGTCCCAGACTTTTTCCCTCCACATTATTTGTCTGCTTGTGTTAACTGGAAGTGAGCGTGTCTGGGCTTGATTTTGTGATTAGAATGAATTTCTGTGTATATCTTTTTTATGAGTCGTTCCTTGAACCAAAGGTCTATTTTTGGTTAACTGTTTTTTTTTTTTTTTTCTTCCTCCTGTTTTGCCCCTAGTGTCAGCCACGGCCTTTTACAAAGCACAGCCAGTCATCCAGTTCATGTGTGAGGTCCTGGACATCCACAACATTGACGAGCAGCCCCGCCCCCTCACCGATTCTCACAGAGTCAAGTTCACCAAAGAAATCAAAGGTAACCCTTACTTATTTATTAATTTTTTTTGTAGGGTCTTTTTAGGGTCACAACTAGAAACTGTTGTGCAGAAAATAGGGAACTATGAGTCTAGCTGGTTCTTCGTTTTTTTTTTTTTTCCTGTCAGCCTCATACCAAACGATGCGTCATCTCTTTCTCAGAGCTGATCTTTTTGATACAGCATTTTATTCAGAGGTGACTCACAACCTAAACCCTCACATTAATATGGATAATCTGGTGCAGAGAGCATGAAACTGGTCGTTCTTACAAAAACAATCTGATGAGTCGTCGTGTGTGTGTGTGTGTGTGTATGTATGTATATATATATATATATATATATATATATTTTTTTTTTCTTTTCTTTAGCATATGGAGCGTGGTGTGTTTCTGCTTCCCTTTCTAACCTCATGTTTGCTGTGTTTAGGTCTTAAGGTGGAGGTGACGCACTGTGGAACCATGCGGAGGAAGTACCGAGTGTGTAACGTGACCCGTCGACCTGCCAGCCATCAGACGTGAGTCAGCCTCATTGTGGTACATGTGGTACAGAGCAGGGGCCCGGGACGGGACAGGACGGGGCAGAGCCTCCACATGACTTTTAGTCACTGTGTTTTTTTATTTTATTTTTTTTAATACACGTAATCCAACAATTCATCAGGAACATATTTAGTTAATCATATTCTCATGTTAAGTAATTGCAACATGTACCTCTTTTTTGCCGTATTGCCAATCCTTATGATTTAGATACCCCCCCCCCCATAGAACGTGTATATATATTTTATATATATACTGTACATTATTTTTTTCATGTTTTAAAAAGCAAGCAGAAAAATTCCATAACGTAATAAAACTAATAGTGTAATAGACTAATGGTCTAATTATATCTTACTAATTTGACAAAGCAGATCCATTTTTCATTAATAGGCTTTTATTATAATTGTTCTAAATGAGAGTGTTATAATATACTTATTATTATAATACGAAGGGCGTTCAAGTCAATCTGGGACTTTGGGTGAACAAAAGCGTTAAGTTTACTTTCCCAAGCGTTCGAGTGGCGCAAAGAAGGGCCGTATGTCCTTGAATGAGAATGCTGGGCGATGCGCCTCAGAGCAAACTGCAGTCAGATAACTTGTCCCCAACTTGCGGAAGAGGCGCATCTGTCTGTGGGAACCGTACACACACACAATCATTCCCCAGCACCACTCTTGCATTACAGGAACTCAGCTTGGAGTTACTGCTGTGCTCAATCCTGACCCTTTCATGATTAGGCAATTAAAGGAGTTCCTGGGAGGCCAGCGTTTCAGGCGTGAAGCAGGCAGTCTGATCGCTGAGAAATGTTTCTACCTTGACGGTATCCAAGCACTCGTCTACCATGAAGACGGACCTACAGTTTTGTACCCGAACTGGACTCCATATCTCGGGTTATATTGAACTTTCAGCCAATTAACACGCAGTATGACTGCAAAACCATTCCTAATATCCGTTATCACACAAGTGAGTTTGGATTCCCTCCCTGTTGAATCCGGTTCCTCTTAAGGTTTCTTCCTCTTGCCATCTCAGGAAGTTTCTCTTTGCCACTGTCATCTTCTGCAACCTGATTATTTTGTTTTATACGCATTTTATATCCAATTTCCTTTTTCTGATTCTGTAACTGTTCACTATACAAATAACATTTAATTGCAATTTAATTGAATAGTCAAACTCTGGGATGAGCGCATTAGTGTAGCAGGGTATTATATAGAGAAATAAAGGTAGTTTTTAACGCATAAACTATGTTGTCATTTTGCATGATCAAAAGTCCCAGTTTGACTCGAACACTTTACATTTCCGTACCTGATGTATAAAACCCCAGTGGTGTGGCTCATTACAGTAACCTCTCCTGCACTTTGTCCGGTGCCACAGGTTCCCCTTGCAATTGGAAAACGGACAAACGGTGGAACGGACCGTCGCTCAGTATTTCCGAGAAAAGTACAACCTGCAGCTGAAATACCCTCACCTGCCATGCCTGCAGGTCGGCCAGGAGCAGAAACACACCTACCTGCCCCTGGAGGTGATGCACTCTCTCTTTTGAAATGCTAAACGTTGATGGTAGATGGTTAGAGAGAGAGAGAATGAGAAAATGAGTTCATTCACTTAATTGTATAATTTTTTTCTTTTTCTTGTATTTTATTTTCAGGTGTGTAACATCGTAGCAGGACAGCGATGCATCAAGAAACTGACCGATAATCAGACGTCCACTATGATCAAAGCCACAGCGCGCTCAGCACCGGACCGACAGGAGGAGATCAGCAGGCTGGTGAGCCCCCTCTGCTGTTCAGAGACAGAATTACACTCAGGCATCCAGCAGGTCCATAGGATTTATTCCACCCCCCAAGAAAAAGTGTTTTGGTTAATAATAATAATAATAATAATAAAAAAACTATTATTTGTAAACTTCAGGCAAGTATAAGTAATGAATGTAAGGTTATTCACATAAATAAGTACATAAATTGAGTGATTTTTCATAATTAGCACGTTCTCCTGATTAACAGATTAATTAATTTCTACACAGTTTGATGAGATGAAGGTCTGGTCATGTGACTCGTCCAACACCGGACTGCTCTGAAAGACTCTTAAGTCCCCCCCCCCCCATTAAAAACGTCCACGAGTTAGTGTGTGCAGATTCATTCGGTTCCAGCACGAGATGAGCCCGTGGGCGTGATGAGTTTGACGTTGCTGATGTACAAAATGTCCCTGGTTCGTGTCCGTGATTCTAAAAATAAGAAGCTCTCCGTGTTTGTTTTCAATCGAGATGTTCTGCAAGCGACTGGAACGTTTTTTTTTTTCCTTTCTCTCTTCAGAAGAAAGCTTTTCAAATGTTTCTCGCGATCTGGTCACGCACGAATTCCACGAATAAACGTAGATTGCTGAACTCGGTGTAATGAATGTGTTTTCAATGGGCTTCTCTTCTTTTTCCCCCCTTTTCTTCTTTCCTTCTATTCTCTTATCTTTAATTCTCATCTCTTCTCGTCCTCCTCTTCTGACCTTGTTCTCATCCCTTCTCCCTTACTCCTCTCTTTTTCCTGTCTTCTTTTCTTCTCTCTCCTTCATTTCTTTTTCTCACATTTTCTCTTTGTTCTCCTTTTCTTGTTTTGTCTTTCTCGTATTTTATACTGTCTTCTATAAACTTTTTTTCTTCTTTTTTTTTGTTCTCTTCTCATGTTTCCTCCTGTCCATTAATTCCGCTCTCTCTTCTTTTTCTCTGCTTCTATCCTTTACTTCATCTCTTCTCTCTTACGTCTCTTTTTCCTGCCTTCTTCTCCCATTTTTCTTTTGATATTTTCCTTCTTCTCATTTGTCTCTTCTTTCTCTTCTCATTTTCGTTCTCTTTCGTTCATTCCTTCTGTTTTTCTCTTCTTTTTCTCCACTTTTCATGTCTTCTCCCTTACTTCTTTCTGTTTATTGTATTCTTTCCTGTTCCACTATTTTCCTTCTTCTACTTTTCATCTGTTGCGTCTTTCTTCTTCTCTCCTTCTCTTGTCTTTCGCATCTCTAAACATTCTTTTTGTTCATTTTCGTTCTCTCCTCTACTCTTCTCATCCTTTCCTCATGTTCATTACATCACGTCTGTTCTTCTCTTCATTTTCTCCACTCCTATCCTTTTTCTCTTTCATGTCTCATTCTCCCCTGTTTTCCTATTTTTTCTTCCAATTTATCTGTTTTTTCTTCTCCTTTCTCATCTGTTTCCTCTCCTTCTCATCTGTTTCCTCTCCTTCTCATTTTCATCCTCTTTTCAATTTTCCTTGTTCCTCTCTGCCATATCTCATTCTCATCATCTCTCTCTCTCTCTCTTTCCCTCCACCTCCGCAGGTACGCAGTGCCAATTACGAGGCCGACCCGTTTGTGCAGGAGTTCCAGTTCAAGGTCCGGGACGAGATGGCCCATGTGACGGGCCGCGTATTGCCCGCGCCCATGCTGCAGTACGGGGGCAGGGTGAGCTCAGAGAACTTTCTGGTACCCTTCCTTTAAATCACGCTCATCTCTCTTTGTCCGTCTGCCTGTCTGGCCCCTCCACTGGAGGAACTAACCCCCGTCTCTAACCTCCGCTGGTGTGAACTGGTGTGTGTTGTTTACTGTAAATAACCACCGCGCTGGGGTCCTCGACCGCTAACCAGCCGCTGTTAATAGTTTTTGCTTCAATGCTAGAAGAATTCTTACTTCTGTTAGAAAAGATTGTTGCCGTAGAAATAATCACCTCCGGAGTGTGTTGACTCAAAACTAACTGTTATTTCTACAGCTGTTTGCGTTAATCATGTTTGCACGACAGGAAAGTAGCTCCAGATTTTTAGTTTATTTTTCTGAGAATCAGTTGATGCTTAAATACAGTAGAAAAAGAAATTTAATAAGTGTATTAATAAATGAAAGCATCATAAATTTTTTTTTTATAAAAAGCCAATATCTAACACCTGCTTATTAGCTGACTGTGATTTAGCACTAACTGAACTGCTCTAAAATTAATTAATTAAAAGCGATGGAAACCCTAGCCTTATTATTATTTTTTTAAATAAATAAATGAATGCATGTTGATCATCTTTTGATGTTCAGGATCTCTTTATTTTTTATAATCTACACAAAAATGTGTTTGTATTTGCTGGGGTGTTAATGTTGTTAGTGTGTAAAAGTATTGTACATGCACCTGAGCCCATTTTAGCTGTGTACTTTCTTTGTGTGTGTGTGTGTGTGTGTGTGTGTTTTTGTTTGTGTTTGTGTGTACATCAGCATGCAGCAGGTTAATAATCCTGGTGCCTTTCTTGCAGAACCGGACCGTAGCCACGCCCAGTCACGGCGTTTGGGACATGCGAGGAAAGCAGTTCCACACCGGCGTAGAGATCAAGATGTGGGCCATCGCGTGCTTCGCCACACAGCGGCAGTGTCGAGAGGAGATCCTCAAGTACGCTCTCCGTCTCCGTTCTTAAACCCTGAACGTCTAGACCGATAGAACACACCACTTATGATCGGTTCTGGCTTTTACTCACTTGTAGTGTCTTTTAGGGGCTTCACCGATCAGCTGCGCAAGATCTCCAAGGATGCCGGGATGCCCATCCAGGGCCAGCCGTGTTTCTGTAAGTACGCCCAGGGAGCCGACAGCGTGGAACCCATGTTCAGGCACCTGAAGAACACCTACTCCGGCCTGCAGCTCATCATCGTCATCCTGCCCGGGAAAACCCCCGTCTATGGTACACACCAACATCGCAATACGCACACATCTCAACTGGAATAACTGGGCACTGCATCTTTAAATCACTTCCTTGCAGAATATGGATGCAACAATTAGTCGAGTGATAAAAGCGATAATCATATTAGTCCGCAATGAGTTTAATTGTCGATTCGGTCATGATGTCTTCGCGATTCGTTCTCGCGCAGTCTGCGAACGCTTCGACATCATCTAGGGGTCAAGGTTACTGCAGTGAAGTCGGGAAAAATCTTACAAGTGTGAGGGAATGAGAGGGAAAGACTCGGCTCTGGGGGGGGGGGGGGTTCTGCGTGGCCAAGCGCCGCTTTGTGAAGGGTAAGAAGCGGAGGACTCGCACCTGAGGTGAATGTGGATAATCACTGATTTTGTCTTGCTGTGAGTCAGGTTTTTATTTTCAGTTCTACTCTATGAACCTTTTTAAGTGAAATTCTCTTACTCTCTCTCACACACACACGCCTTGTTGCTGGCTTTTGAGTTTGCATGCATGTACAGACATCTGAAATTAAAATAGTTTCTGGTTCCTCTGTTTGATAGGAATGTGTTTTATATATATTAAAACTTTGTAAATGCTTGTTTGTGCGGTGTGTAGCGGAGGTGAAGCGTGTCGGAGACACTCTCCTCGGAATGGCCACTCAGTGCGTGCAGGTGAAGAACGTGGTGAAGACGTCACCTCAGACCCTGTCCAACCTCTGCCTCAAGATCAACGTCAAACTCGGCGGCATCAACAACATCCTGGTACCACACCAACGGTGAGAGAGAGAGAGAGAGAAGTGTATGGTGTATTAATGTTGATTAAAAATTATTTAAAATGATTGTTTTAGAGACCTTATAAGGGTATGTAAAGAAAAATTGTGTTTTTATACCATGACAAGGACTAAATGCCCTCACATGGATTCAAACAGTTTTGGAATAATATTTTCTCCCATGACAGAGAATTATTATTATTTTTTTTTTACTTTATTTAAAAGCAAAAATGGCAGAAGATTTTTCTGAGGTTCAGGTTAGAGTTGGATTTAGGTGTAGACAATAATTACTGTATCTGCGTTAATCATTATCTCAGTGGAATGGTAAGACAAACGTGTGTGTGTGTGTGTGACAGGCCATCGGTGTTCCAGCAGCCTGTGATCTTCTTGGGCGCAGATGTCACACACCCTCCTGCTGGAGACGGGAAAAAGCCGTCCATTGCTGCGGTGAGTGATTCTCTTGTCCATCTGCCTGTTAGATCACTATCTTTCTTTCTTTTGAAATCATTCATCTCTCTCTTTCTCTCTCTGTAGGTTGTAGGTAGTATGGACGCCCACCCCAGTCGGTACTGTGCAACCGTGCGCGTCCAGAGGCCGCGGCAGGAAGTGATTCAGGACTTGGCGTCCATGGTACGCGAGCTTCTCATCCAGTTCTACAAGTCGACTCGATACAAACCCACCCGGATCATCTTCTACAGGGACGGCGTGTCCGAGGGCCAGTTCAGACAGGTCGGTCAGCAGTCACCGCGCTCTTCTAAACAATTACACGAGACGTTTTCTAAATGGTCCCGAAACTTTTCGAGGACTTCCATGAATAAGTTCCTGTTCTGTGGTGCACTGCACGACCCTTACCTGTAATAAAAACTACAGGGTTGCAAATGGTTTTTTATTATTATTATTTTTTTTACAATACCAACGCTAAATCGATGCTTTTAAAACGGTACCAGTGTCTGAACCGATACTTAATTTTTTTTAAATAAACGCAAAAAATGATGGATAACATTTAAAGGACAGTTTCTTGTTAAACAGCATGTATATAAACAATATATTTAAAGTATACATAAATATAAGTAAATACAAAACACAAGTAATTTACATGCTACTTAACGCAACTACAATAATTTAACACCAATAACAGTAAAGTAGTTGGTATTCTTGATACGCTACGAACCAGCTTTGAGGCTTTTTTGACATTTAAAAAATCGTTTTATCGACCTTGGAAAATTTTGTAGTTCTTCTCAAAATTCACCAGATGGCGCTGTACATTTTTTAAATATGTGCTTATGAGTGTGCAATTGAAATCTACTTAATAAACTTGATCCAACACCATCATTCCACGCACTTCACGGTAACACTTAAAAATTTTTTAGTCCATTCTAAAATTCAAAAGATTTATTTATTTTTATTGACTTATTTTCTTTTATTTATATTTATGATATAACGCTGCAGGCACATCTAGTATACACAATCATATATTTATATATGTTCCAGGTGCTGTATTACGAACTTCTGGCTATCAGGGAGGCCTGCATCAGCCTAGAGAAAGAGTACCAGCCCGGCATCACCTACATCGTGGTGCAGAAACGGCACCACACCCGCCTGTTCTGCGCCGACCGCAACGAGAGGGTGAGATCATGTACACTGGACACTGGGCCTCGGTTTGTACCACGGTTCATGAGATCACATTGGTGGCTCAGTGGTAGGCTTTTTCACATGCACCATGGATGCTTGCCAGGGCTGATTCCCAGCCAATGTCCCAAAACCACAGCGTTCATATAATGCACAGATGAAAGAAAACAAAATAAAAAAGGAAGGTCAGGAAAGGCATCCGGTATAAAAACCCGAGCATGTCGGATAATCCACTGCAGAGACCCCTTAATGGGAGCAGCTGACAGAATAACACCTCTAAAAGATTTAGTTTGTAAGCTGATATTAAAGTTTATTACAAGAATTCTTTTTTTAAAAATTTTTTTTATTATTTTTTTTAAGTGATATATTTTTAAAAATTTTCTTGAACACAGAAGGTCCCAAATCGTGAAGGTCTTCATAGAAAAAATGTGACATTCAAAGAATTTATTCATTTCGAATTATTTCCATAGTAATAATATAATAATATATTTTGTTTTGTTTGATTACAAACATATCTCCATTGCGTAGTTTCGAACTTTGTCAAATAGTGTCATTGATAGTGAGGTGTAGGTCTTTTTCCCAGGCTAGCTTAGTAGCATGCGATAAAGGAACGAGAATTGCTTAAGTATTTTCCTCTGTGAAGATGAATTGCTTCAGCCCAGAACTTTTTAGACTCCAGACAATTTTTTTTCTCTTTTCTTTCTAAAACTTTTATAACAAAACAACACCAGACATGTTACTTTTTAATGACTTTTAATAATTGAACAGATATTTACAAAGTAATTGGATAAAAATCATCTTGTGTTGACCTGTAGTCCCAGTTACCAGACTGTAATTTGGAGAAGCTCCTCCCACAGACACACAGTAACTGTAAACCACTCGTCAGATGGATTAGACGCTGTTGGTGGGGTTGGGGGTTGGGGGAGGGGGGTAAAGAAACAGTTCACTTATACCCCTACCGTCCTGCTAATCTTTATCAGCCAAACCCTTAATTACGCTCATTAACACAAGAGCCTGTTCGTTCACAGCCTGCAATTCAGCTGCACATCACTAAGAGATTCAAAAGGCGTATTAAAAGGCAATATAAAGCGGACAAGTCTCTGAAAAGGATGTTTTTTTTTTTTTTTAATTTTTAAAAAAAATATATAATTTAATTGCTAAATTGGCCAGGTGATAAAGTCAAACGGATTACTGCACGAGAAAACAGAGCTCTAATGGAGAAATTCTCTTTTTTAAAACTGTTCGTTATGTAAAAAAAAAAATTATATAAATCTCTAATTGGCATGAAAATGTGTTAATATGACAGATTTTCGTCTGGTAATCTTTGTACGCCTAATTAACTTTAAATTTAATTTTTTTGGTATAACAAACATCTGGGAAAAGGATGATTAATTGACTTGAACTTGAACAAAAAAATGCTAATATCTGTCAATCTGGATGTTGTGTGCAGGTGGGCCGCAGCGGAAACATTCCCGCCGGTACGACCGTCGACACGGACATCACACACCCTTACGAGTTCGACTTTTACCTCTGCAGCCATGCCGGAATACAGGTAACGTTACGCGCACACTTCCTCGATCTGTATTAGCATCCACAGGAGTTTTCATCGCTCCCTCCTCATACACTGATTTTTTTTTTTTCTAGCCTGCGTAAAGTTTTAAAACTCCTTCTAAAGACTTACAGAATGAAGAATACCCATAATGCACTTTCATACCGATTTAGTACCATGCAGTACATGGTATCTTATCAACTTTTTTTCCCCCCCCCTTTACCAGGGCACAAGTCGCCCCTCTCACTACCACGTGCTGTGGGACGACAACTGCTTTACAGCCGACGAGTTCCAGCTGCTCACCTACCAGCTCTGCCACACGTATGTGCGCTGCACACGCTCCGTCTCCATCCCCGCACCCGCCTACTACGCCCACCTGGTGGCCTTCCGTGCCCGCTACCACCTGGTGGATAAAGAGCACGACAGGTCAGGGTCTCTCCCATGTATAAAACTTTTTTTGTTTTGTTAAGTGCATGATTTAATGTCTCTCTCTCTCTCTCTCTCTCTCTCTGTTTCGACCCCAAGTGCTGAGGGAAGCCACGTCTCGGGTCAGAGTAACGGACGAGACCCCCAGGCCCTGGCCAAAGCTGTGCAGATTCACCACGACACTCTGAGGACCATGTACTTCGCCTGAGAGCCCCAATTCATCCCACTCGCCTGCCCACACACACACACACACACACACACACACACACACACACACACACACACACACACACACACACACACACACACACACCTCCTCCTAAATGCGGACCGGACACTGTGCGGCAGGAAGCGTGGTTGGGAGGGGGGTGGTTTTTTTTTTTTTTTTTTTTGGGGCGGGGTCTCGCCAAACCCAAATCCGGCCTGTGAGCGACACCTGCTTTAATCCCACACCCGAAACTCAGCACTGTTATGCAATATTAAACCAGCCAACCATGTTTTACTTATTTATTTCGGAGGAAGGTGACACTCGCACCAAACAAAAGGGAGTCTCTCTCTCTCTCTCTCTCTCTCTCTCTCTCTCTCTCTCTCTCTCTCTCTACCCTTTCTGTCTGCTTCTTTTGTTTACCTCAAGGTTGTAACCGCAGCACTTTGACCACCCGAGGTTTTTTTTTTTTTCTTTCCATTTTATTTTATTTTTGAACCCATGAAATCTTAAAGGAGTTAGAAAAGGGGCATGGTTCACCCTCACTCTGCTTGATTGACGAGTGTCAGTTGTTATAAATTACTCATTAGGAACATCTAAAAAAAAAAAAAAAAATTCACACAAGCTCTTATTACAAGTGCCATCCATTAGGGCCAGATGTTCTTACAAAAACGCCTTTAAAAACATTTTTTTTCTTCTTCTCTCTCTCTTTCTCTCTCCTTATTCGTTCGTTGCCCTTTTACACTTCATGCCGTGTCAGTCCTCCCACGGCGGTCCGGATCACAGAGCTTTCATTTTACTACAATGCAAAGTGATCCTACCTGTTAATGTTTGTGTGTGTGTATAGTACCGTAGTTTTGTTTTTAATTGGTTTTGTTTTTAATTGCTCCCAGTATTTATTTGCCTGTTTTTTTTTTTTTTTTTTTTAATCTTCTCTCTGCTTTTTTTTTCTCTTGTTTTAAAAACCAAGTAGAGGCCATGTTGTTATATAGGACAGATTGTGATAATCCCATTTTAGTGCAATAATCGATCAGCGGCCTGTGTAGAGTACAGTTTTCTGGATCATGTGAGAACGGGGGAAAAAAATGAATCAGGACGTGAGGAAAATGAAGGCAGAACAGCGCTCTGTGTCTGGACGGTTGTAGAGTTCAGTATAATAAAGTGTGGAAATGTGTATGTTTGGCACTTTTACACTTATGGACAGAGGAAAAAAAAACAAAGAGTAGCTAATATAATAATAGAAGGAGGTTTAAAATCAAGTGCCTGGTTTTAGAAAAAGGAGTATTTTTTAAGAAGGTTTTTTGTTTTGTTTTTTATTTTAAAGAATGAGAAAACGGTTAATGCAGTGCATTAAGGTGGCATGCAGTTTCAGGGGAGTTGTGATGTATCTTAATTTTAAATTTTTTAAAGAAAGGCTTAGAGGTCACAACAGAAAGCCATGATCTGTTCAGTTCAGTTTCGTGCTGATTCCTTTACACCGATCAGTATTCGCGTGGCCTTTAAGTCGTGTTCGGATCCGTCAGCGTGTAAATCTCCCAGCTTTTTAATCCTGCGCTGCAGAAGCGTCTAATCGCGTCGTCTGCCACTTCTGATCAGGATCTAGCTGCTATTTGTACAGGTTCCTTCGACAAGATTGACGGTTCATGTGAGGACGAGAGAGAGAGAGCGAGCGCGAGACTATGATGCAGCAGCATAGATGGCCAGTAGAGGGCAGCGTAGAATTTGACATGCAAGCTCTCTTGCTCTTTCTGAAGCACGTCCTGTGTTTTTTTTTTTTTTTTTTGTGTGTGTGTGTGTGTAAGCGAGGAGACAGTAACCTGCACTAATTAAAGCTGAATAAAGCTTGGTGCTATACTGTGCGTCGTTTATGGCGCACAATACAGAGATTTCGACGTGAGGGGTGGGGAACACGGAGCGTGCAAATGGTGCTGGCTACATATCTCTTTCTGTTAGAGCCGACTTCCCGGTTGCGTCTGATCCAGGTGCGTTGGAGAGGACGGATGTGGTACATGCATGCATGCATGCATGCATGCATGCATACATACATACATACATACGATGCCTAAACCTCAAACCAGTTCACGTCCCTGATGGCGTTTTTATTACTTACTTACTGGAATAGAAAAGAAAAAAAAATCAAACTTTCTTTCCAATCCAGAGCTGACGTATTTATAACTTTTTTTTGTTTGTTTGTTCATGAATTATTTCTCAGACTAAAAGAAAAAAATTTACTGACTTTCTGATGTTACTAAATACTATAGACGGTGTTTACGGTGCAAGATTATGTCATGTAGAGACTAAGAATGTGCTTTTTAAGGCTGTACTTTGTGTCCGAAGCATCTTTTTTGAGCAGAGATATTAGTGCATGTGCTGATCAAGTTGAGCGTAACCGTGAGTTTGAATGCAAAAATCACCGTCTAATCAGGTGATACAATGTTAGTGTATGAAGTTTGTACCAATCCCATTTTTATTTTTTTTAATAAACAAGTACCAATGTTTTACCAATGAGACGCATATAATATATGAGGCCTGCTCATCAAAAGCATGTCAGTGTTTCATTGGGACGCTTTTACAACAGCCACACACGTTCACGGCGCTAAAGCCTGATCAATACCGTTGTGAAGAGCGAGTATTTCTTTTTAAACAACCGAACCACTATCGGACTCGATCGTCAGTTTTATCCCACCACAACAGCAACGTAGATTATTTGTAATAATAATACTAATTAAAAGAATAATAATAATAATAATTTCTGTTTAACGGAACAATCTGGTAGCAGCTGTGTTATGAAATTGTTGTAGCATGTTGTTGGACAGGATGGTGCTCGGTGTGTAGCAGTCGCCTCGTGCGTATTCTCAGCGTCAGACGATTCGGCTTGAGAGAAACCGCGACCTTGAAACCCGTACGCCTTTTTCTTTTTTTTTTCTCTCTTTTTTTCAGTATTTCAGTGTGTGGAGCCAAAAGAGGTCAAAAGTCCTTAGAAAAGTGCCTTTTCCTCATGACGGTGCTGAAGGATCTGAATTTCTGAGACAGATCAAAAGAGTTTTCTTTCTTGCACACGCATGCACAAGCTTACATTCACGTGTTTTCATCATAAAGAACGAGACTCGAAGAGAAGTCTCCGTGTATAGTCAGTTATAACAATGATAATGTATGCCAAGTAAATACAAATATATATATATCTTTTAAAAAGAAAATGTTTATGATCGAGAACTGGGTTTTGTGTCAGGACCAGCGGGGGAAAGTGTGCTATGAGGGAACCTGACATGAAGATAAAAACCTAGCACAGCACTTTAAAGACTGCCACCCAGACAAAAAAAAGAAAATGGTAAAGACTGACTTGCTTACTGATTGTTTGGGCTTTTTTTTTTTTTTAAACAAAACATCATCTTCCAGGCATGTGCCGGATGAAAAATTACCGAGCATCTTATTTAGGAGACGTCGATTAGACGAGCGGCTTTCATGCAACGATTGCACTTCAGTGCAGTTTTACTATTCAATCTTAGCTCCGCCCTCCAACACGGGAACAAGATGACTCAGCAGTTTTTTATAAGGAAGTAAATCTAGATTCTAATCGTTCCTCAAAACATCTGCAAATTTAATTTAATCTCGGCACGTGCCTGCTTTCGGCAGTCGAGACCTCCGCCCTCACCCCCTTTGCTGGTTCGAGGTCGTATCTGGTGGTCACATCGGGGTCACCGCTAGTGCAATGCCCCAGAAAAAGTACTTACGAATCAAGTCTATTTTATATATATACATATATATTACCTTCACTTTCGTCCTGGAGTATTAGGGTCAACGATTAGAGAGAGAGAGAGACCCCTCAGGCGCTTGTCGGTCACGCCCGTCGTTCCAGGAGGAAATACCTCTTCTACAAGAGATCTCGAATCACTGCACCTCACTGACCTTTGTATGCTGCAAAAGTTCAACTAAAGGAGTTTAAAAAAAAAAAAAAAACGTGGCAAAAGTTGCTTTGATTACAGTATCAGTGCTAGACTTAATGCCTGACGACATTTATCTTTAACTGTTTTGAGTAGATATAATTGTAAGAAAAGAAGTGTTTTTTTTTCCAGTGTATGCGTGTGTGTCTCTTTAACACTTCTTTCTGTTTATTGAGCCAACTTTTCATTTTTGTCTTATTTAATTATTTTTTCCTTTTTAATATATATTCGAAATACATATGCGAAATATTTTATGGTGTATTTATTGAATAAGTTCAAAAGTGCGGCTGGAGTCTCCGCGTAGTAGAGGCAGAGTCGCGGAGAAGGAGGGGGGCACCACATTTCCCAAACAAACGGTCCTCGCTGCTTCTGTTTTTTGACGAGAGCTTTTCGGATGCCGTGCCGGAGAGCCGATTTCTTTCTTTTTTTTTTTTTTTCTTTTTTCTTTTCTTTTCCTCTCTTTAAAAATCATTGTGTAATCTTGGAAACATTTTGATACGGTTTAGTCCGGCGTGTGCTGATGATCAGATGTAAAATGCTGTACGTCATGAGACTCATCTCTTATGATCGTGGACGATGGAATTCACGTGGTCGCGTATACCGCCGCTCAGAGAGCGTCCTCGTTTCGCATAAGAAAAGGCAATCCCGAAAATTCTGTTCCCTGAGCGCTTTCAGCAATCTAGACTCGAGACTGAATACATGATGACGCTTGTGTTCTCGTATCTTTAAGAAAGGATTCTTAGGCACGACACACTGTGGCTCAGAGTAACCGTAACCACGTCAAGCGGCTCATCATGAAACGTCTTGTTCCTCTTATAGAACCATGACATGCCATTAAAAAAGAAAAGTTTTTTTTTTGGCATGTAATGTGACCCATGTGCAAAAAGTTAGTTAGTCCTTGTTACCACCATAACAGCACACCAACATTCTCTGTCATACTTTTATCCATCACTCTTTCTTTAGGTTTTGTCCCAGAAGGAATAAAAAGTTTGTTCATGTTGACAGGAAACAGTGAAAGCACCACCCTCGTATGTGAGAACTTGATAAACTCTTGCAAAAGAGCCGACACTGAAGTGTCCTTGAACTTGCATCATTTCTCAGAAAGGTCTAGAAATTACGATAGAAGCGATGCGATTCGAACGATAGCATGCTTCCCAGTAATAAACTAATTTTCCTTCATTATCGTTGAAATAAATTTTATTGTTAGAATTGGTTTTTTTTTTTATTTTTTATTTTTTTTTTTTTTTACCAGAATTGTTCTTTTCCCTGCCATATTTCTCTCATCTAGTGAACAGAATCACGGGATTGCCTTTCCTGTTCGAGATAAGGACCTGTCCCCACATATACTGCCCTCCGAATAAGGCCGACTTCCTAAGAGAGCCTCATTTCAAGTAGAACGTGATGAGAATTTGAAACGGTTTTCTTCTCGCAGTGTATCGTCTAACCGATCCATCATCGGTACATGCTAACGCCTAACGTAGCACTACATGACGAGGAAACCATACCGCCGCACTCCAAACGTCCCCCTCGACCTCCCTACCCCCCTCCTCCGAACGCGGCTTCTTTTCCGTTTAGGGGACAGAGCACCACGATGATGATGATATAAAAACGAAGCTGACGTGTTTTCAAAATCAGAGCTGCTAAACTCCAGCCATAGAAGTTCCCCTCTGTGCGCTGTTCGGGGAAATTTGCCCCACAGTCGCGCACGCACTCGAATCAATGTCGTCTTTAGTGCCAGAGCCATTTAAGGAGAGAGCAGGAAGTTAAAACGAGTCCCATTCCACTCGGATGACATGAGCCTCAGCCTTAACTGTTTGTAATTGTTTTCTTCTTTTTTTTATTTTATTTCTGTTTATTAAATGCCTTAGTTTGTATAGAGAAGTACGCTAACTCGCAGTCGCATCTAATAAACCACTAACCGTGCGAATCCCCACGTGTGAAAAACTTACTACTCGTCCGGCGTACGTCCTCGATTCCGACGGCCACGGCTCGTACCGCCGCCGATCGCAGGTCTCGTCTTCGGCCGTCAGATTTTAACAAAAAGGGGGACAGAAACATGGAGTTCATGCACGAAGACTAACGCACATGCACAACGGTTTCTGGATTTGTGAATTGTTTACAAATAGTTGTTTACTGAAAACATCAAGCTCTCCAGCATTCCAAATTGACAACAGTGTAGGCCCTGTATAGCGTCTCGAGTTAGCTGATCCAACAAAAACAAAAAAAAAAGGTTTAAAATCCACACGCATCGCCTTTGGTGTCCAGTAACGGCACGGGATGCTGAACTCCATGACCACGAGCTTCAAACAGTAAAGTTGATCTCTAGAGGAGGAACCAAAGTATGAATTCATTTTTTATTTTAATTTTTTTTTATTTTTTAAAAAGCCAAGTGTCCTTCAGCTCGAGGGGTCTCAAGGACGTTCTCCACGAATGTTTCATGTCCAGGAGCTCCATGACTCTGTCTCCCCCGCCCCTTTGACTCTCTCTGTATGTGTGTCCCTACACCAAGGAGTCTTTTATTTTACCTTTAAAAGTATTTCTTATGTATGTTTTGTAACTCTTTCTCTGATGGCCTTTTAGTGTTGCTTTGCCTTAGATTGAAGTGTATCTTTCACTACTAATTGCAATAAAAAAAAAGCTTTGCTTTTAAGATGTTTCATTGTGTACGTTTTCATGGTCCGTTCTGGGGCTTCACTAGGAAATCATCTGCGGAGGGAATTATTTATTACGAGCGCATCACTTTCATCAACCAAGCGAACGTCATGATGCGGAACGTCGAGAGCGAAGCAGCCTGCGTCGGAGGATTCTCCTGCCTCGTCTGCTGCTGTTTCCCCGAGCATCAGCAAGACCCCACACGGTCCAAGTTCTGAATGCAGCCAGAGGCTTGTGAGGCGGCTCTTGTTTGCACTGCGTCACGTCGTGTGTGTGTGTAGTGTGTCCTCTGATGAACACTAAGCCTTTCTCGGCCCTTATCAGGCTCCGGGCAGGTGTACGTGTCTCTGCCAGCTCTGTTCCCGCCATCGCAGAGCCTTTAAGCCTCTCTGAGTTCACTACATGGTCTACATCCATGCTGAACGAGGTCTATATTTCATAAAGCATTAAATGTGAGGCGTGTTGTGTTGTGTTCTAATGTATTCAAGCGATTTGTGCTACAGAGCTGACGTACACAGATATTACCAAAGCTCGGTAAATTCAATAGAATGGGGTTTCATGTTCCTCTGCGGACGGTTTTGAACATCAAGAGCAACGTTATTCCCCAGATACACAAGCAGCTCTCTTTAGTTGTGCCTTTCCTTCAATACATGATCTTGTGTTTATCGATTCTGATTGGTTGTTCCAACTCCAAAATAATTTGTAATAAGCTTCATTTCTATTAAAGCAATGTACACAGGGACTCGTGTGACATCCAGTATGTAAACTCACATGATTAAATGGTAAATATTCATATGATGATTTAAGCAGATGTTTGAGCTAATCTGTTTGCTAAGTGTATCGGAACTATAAATGTCCTAAACTACACCACCTAATGGAAAAAAAAAAGAAAAGGAGAATCACCATTTTCAACAGGATTGAATACAGTAATTTGCCTGCATCAAGCAAAGACAACAACTAGAGAGATTCCTTAAATCACTGGAATTGGGCTTTAGAACTGTTCAACGCATTAAAACCTAGAAGCACAGTGCAGAACCGTAATGATTCTTTAAGGATTTTGATCAGAAAAGAAAATTATGATGCTTGATCTGTTGTACAAAAAAATAAAACTTCTACAATGTGAAAAGAACTTGAACTAAACAGCTGTGTGTCCATGAGAAAATTACTTTGTTAGTGAGAATAATCAAGGGAAAAAAGGCCTCAGTTTGCTATGGAGCGTAAAGATTGTATTGTGGAGCGATAGATAAAGGTCATGTGATCTGATGAGTCCAGATGGACCCTATTCCAGAGTCATGGGCGTGTCAGGGTAAGAAGGGAAGCGCATGGAGCGATGCACCCGTCATGGTACGTTAAGGTATAAGAGGAATAAAACAGTTGCGTTTTTATTCGCAGTTGAATCCATGTTAAAATTTCAGCAGATTGGAGACGGATATTCAGCTCTGAGGGGAAAAAACATGACGTGTAAGCGAATAGCTCATTTTCCCGCTTGAGGTTTGTATACTATTGAACATTTTTATACTTGCTTTTTTATTGTAAGCTTTTAACAGCATGTCTGTGGAAAAAAGGATAATAGAACAAAATCTTTTTTGTGCATTTTTTTTGTTGTTGTTTATTGATTTTTGAAAAATAATTGATGGAAAGGTTTTTTTTTTTCTTAATATAAATCCCAGGCTTGAATTTAGGTTTACTAACTAAAAAAAATGACAAAAAATCTAAACGTGCCTTGTGTGTGTGTGATGTAGAAAGTAGAAAAGTATTGTGCATGCCAAACTAAACACAAAATTCTAAAGATTCCTACAAATCTCTACAAGGCCACAACCATTAAAGCATATAGCGCACACATTTATTTTGTTTTTAAAATAAATAAAAAACAGTCTTTGGGCCAGAGGGCACCTGAACAAGGTTCCATCAGTGATTATGAAGAAGCAGCCGTGGGCGGCCTGATGAGCCGCTTCGTCTGGACCGAGAGCATCTTTAACAAGGTTGTAGCTCACTCTCTGCCTTATTGCGCTCGTTACGGAAATCCGAGATCTAATTAGCTCGTCGTTAACGAACTCCTCACTGACCCTGAGTGTAAGTAAACCAGCGTGTACCCGGCTATTTAATTAAAGAAATCCATTTTAGCTGGTTGTTCTGTGTGACTTGAATTGATTTCTGATGCGTGACATGAATTCTGACGCGCCTTAAAGGGTGTTGAGAGCAAACTCTTCGGGGTTTGTCCGGGTTTACGGTTCGATTACAAGCCATAGATCAGCGTATAATAAATAATTAAGTTTTCCTTGTAAGCGGTAAGCTTGTAAAAAAAACAACAACTGCAAGACAAAAGACGGACTTTGTGCACACTGAGGCTGGTCGGGGTGAATACTTGTAACAATTGTTCTTTGCAGCTCTCCACACCTCATTCCTGTTCCTCCCAGTCTCCGGGGGGATTTTTTGTGATATGCGGCCAGAACATTCTTATTCAGATCCTGAGTAGAGCCAAAGGCTGTTATCTTTCAGAGTAGGCTTTTTTCTGTAACCTTGTTCTAGGTTACAGATGTTCTATTGGACTCAGATCAGGTGACCGGGAAGCCTGCTGAAGATAGTCTTAGTATAAGGTTAGTATAGCCTTTCTATGCTATAGGCTGGCCGCTGTCCATTGACGCCTCTCATGAACGAGGAGTTTCCATTCACAGAACTGTCACTCGTTGTTGTTCATGTTTGTTTTTTCAAGTTTTCCCCCCCATTTAGATGGTAAAGGTGAACATACTGCCAAAGCTGTTGGCGTGATCAGCTAAAGAATTACACAAACATGAAAAAGATCCCACTAGTAGCAGCATGGATTTATGGGCGTTCCGCAAAATTAGAGAAAGAGGCGGAAACCTTTGTTTGCGCATGCGCGAGTGAGCGTACGTAGGACGGAGTCACAGGTGGGATGACTTTATAGAAAATCTGCTGAACGCCCCCGCCCCCCCCCCCCCACTATTCCGCCTGATCTGATTGGTCAAACGGAGTCACGTGATTATTTTTCCTGCGTCTAATTGGTCAAACAGTACCGGCTGCGTGTGTAGAATAAACGGTTAGAAAAGTAACGAGTCGAGTGTAGCGGAGTGAGAGTAGCGTTTCTACTTCATAAATCTACTCAAGTAAAAGTGAAAAGTATGGTGCAGTAAAACTACTCATAGAAGTAATTTCTTTCCAAAAAAGTTACTTAAGTAAATGTAACGGAGTAAATGTTACTCGTTATTACCCGGCTCTGGTTATTGCATGCATTTAATAACAGTAAAACAGTATGGAATATATGATTTGTTGTTTATTAACAGTTTAAAATATTTTCATACAAATCTAGCAATGCTTAATACAAAGGACTAAAATGAAAAGATTTTTACAGAATAAAAAAAAAACTTTTTGTGTATATAAGCAAAGTATGAAGAAATGAGCGGGGCTTAAGACTTTTGCACACACACACACACACATTTTATATATATATAAACTAAAAACATAAACATATAACACCATATATCATAAATATTTTACAACACCCCTGTTTTAATAGCCTTCGCTCCCCATGTGCATCAGTGAGCCCTGGCCACCCATGACCCTGTCACCAGTTCACCGGTTTTCCTTCCTTGGATCACTTTTGGTACGTCCTGACCACTGCAGATCAGGAACATCCAACAAAAGCTGCAGTTTTTTGGCTCTGATCCAGTCCTCATCAAAGTCACTCAAATCCTTATGTTGGCCTATTTCTTTTCTGCTTTCTACACCTCAATTTCAGGAACAAGGTTCCACTGGCTGCCTAATATATCCCACCCACTTCCAGCCGCCAAAGTAACGAGATGTTGATAATGTAGCTACTGTGAGAACGGCTAGACATGTCTGGAGGATCCCAGGCTGCATTGGTCAGGACATACCAAAAGGAAGGAGAACTGGTATGTACTGTACAGTATGTGTCTGTGTGTAAATATATATATACACATATACACACACGTGGTGCACCCTATGCTATTAACTCATTGGAAGGCAGTGCTGCGTCCTGTGCGTTAGGAGTGAATTATTTGCTAACATTGTTCAGAATTTGAACAAAATCTGGGGAAAAATTAATATTGAATCAGGATATCTAATCGGCAGTTAGGTATCATGATAATACTGTAGAGCCTGATCCCTGGTGATTCTCATCCCCAGTACACACTTTTATTGAGGCAAAAGTGAAATTCAATGTTTTAATGATATTTTTACATTTTCAAATGACAATCAAAATAATAACAACAACAACAATAATAATAATAACAATTTATCAAACAGACATCTGCAGTACTCTGGTGTCACTCGCTCAATCCTGGCCTGCTTGATCGCTTCCTGAAGATCATGTGTTCATTAGAAGACGAGGTTTCGTGACTGGCCAACAGCGTTCTATCGGGTTTAGGTCCGGAGATGACCCAGGCCACGGCTCAATACCATTGTCACATAGCCAGATTTGTCAACTCTTCAACCAGGACGAACTGTAATACATGCCGAATGTTGTCTTAATACTTTTAGCCGCCACAAGTACTCAGCATGAAATGTGGCCAAGTCTGGTAATGAAGAAGGCAAAAGAAAACCACAGGCAATAAAGTAAACTGTACATGTTCCTGTTTCTAAAAAGCTTCCCACACTTGCACAATCGCTCAAAGCCGTCTATTCTTCGTCAAGATAACACTTTCACCTCAGCCCGCAAGACCCCGGTAGCATGTCAGAAATGTCTCCTGAACCAAATGTCATCTTGAACTAACCAATCTCTTAGAGTCTGTTAGAGGGCACGTCCCCTCCATGGTCCGTGATTCGAGTATAGAGGTTACATGTCGTCCTCTGGCTCTTGCAGTCTCTCTCCTCTGTTCCTGTAGCTAAGACATCTCCTGAACAAAACAACAACAAGAACCTTGTTATCCTCTGAAAAACGCTGGTATTAAATTTGTATTGCGCAACAGGATTAAATCCTCAAATCTGATTGGCCAAATCAGCTTAATTCTTTTTAGTTGTTGCATTTCTCCCCCAACCCTCAGCCCCCCCCACCCCACCCCCAATTCACAAGAATGACAAACCCTGGTGTTCAACAATATTTAACGTAACTAGAAACTGTCAAAAAAAAAAAAAATAAACATGACGTCCTGTAGTTCTGTGGTGTAACAGGAACAGTGAGTTCTAGAACATGGTGTTATAAGATAACAAGGAACTTCACATGACATCACTTGATCACTTGGCGCTGATTATTTTCCTAAAACCGCGGGCCTTCATGTAGTTTACTTTCCTAAGCTCTTACAGTAACATTACGCATTATATTACTAGGGAAATCAGGAAACCTCTTTTTCTTCATGTGCCATATGAAGAAATGTTTATTGAAAGTGTATCATACTGTGTACCATCTGTTCAGGGTTGTATAAGGTCGTGAGTGTGTGTGTACCTCCAGAGCAGATAGGAAAATCCTCCAGCCAAGAGCAGCAACAGTACGAGGCATACAACCGCTACAGCACTGCTTCGGCTCTCTCTTTCACACGGGGCTAAAACACACACACACACACGCTTGTATTTCCCTGGAAAGGTACTGTATGATATGCTGTATATTTCTGTTTTTCATTGCTCGCCCAGACACACTCCCGCGTACCTGCGGTGTAGGTGGATGAGCTGTGCCCCAGCTTGTTGCTCACCAGGCATGTGAAGTGGCCACACAGCGCCGTGGTCAGGTGCAGGGTGGTGCCATCTGGCGACACGTGACCCACTGCTTCCGTGACTGCCACCTTCTCGTGCAGCCAACGGAAGACGGGCTCCGTCCCCCAGGCCTCCATACAGTGCAGGATGGAGTGTGAGACATTCACCATTACTGACACGTGGTGCACAGCCACTGGTATACACACGGATACACAACTCAATCGACTAAATGGATACAAGAACATATTTACACCTTATTTACAGGAGTTCGCTAATCGAAGGTGTCTAAAACAAAAAAAGTTATATTAAGTGCAGTTATGGACAGATAAAATGCATGACATCAATGAACTATTGTATATTACTTATCCTGGGTCCTATTCCAGGAACTATTGCAGAGCCAGGGGCGGATCTAGAAAATTGTTCATGGTGTGGCAAGGGGGTGGCATTAAAATTATGAGGGGTGGCGACACTGAAGCAAGCATCCTTGCATGGTTTTTGTGGATTCAAGGAACGCTATTCTTGTTCGGTGCACATTTTTACATCGTCCTATGAAAATGAAATAAAGGCTGATGTGTGATTGACTTGAATCTTGAAAACGAGATTTTGTTCGTTTATTTATGGGTATTGTAGCGGGGAATAAAGAGCAAGTGGTTTTATTGAACAATTTATTTTTATCAGCGACGCTGATAGATGATTGGGACGCTCGTCACACTATGTCATCAAAATACAGAGTCGCTGCTGTAAATCGGCCGAGGAAACTCTTTTATTTTTAGAACACTAGGACACTAGTGCTGGGGTGGCAAGGCTTTTTATTAGGGTGGCAATACCCCGTGCCACCCCGGTAGATCCGCCCCTGTGCAGAGCACAAGCACACACTAACTCACACATTCAAGCAAACAATAGGGACATTTCGGACAGGCCAATCAACCTACAGCGTATGTCTTCGGACTGTTGCAGGAAACCCATCAAACACTGGGAGATCCAAATGCAAAACTTTATTTCATTAGCATTTCAAACACCTGCTACACAATTAGGCATTACACATAGGGAAGGCAAATCATGCATGATTTGTAGGTAGGTTCTTCTGTACTTCCACTCAAATAGAATTGAAGACTTCTACTTTTACTTGAAAGATATTTTACTTAGGGTTTCTCTATTTTTAGTCAAGTACAGGATTTGTGTACTTTGCCCAACACTGCATGGCGCTCTTTAATAAATATTAGCACTGAGAAAAAACAACATGGTCCAGGTTCGATTCTCGTCTTGGGTCTGTTTGATCTAATTCCCAAATTGCCTGTAGTGTGTGAATGAGTGTGTATGTGCCCTGCGATGGACTGGTACCCCGTCCAGGATGTACCCTGCCTCGTGCCCCGGGTCTCCTGGGATAGGCTCCAGGTCGCCCGTGACCCTGAACACAGAATAAAGCGGTATAGACGATGACTGAGTGAGTGAGTGAACACTGAGAATTTGCTACTTTTATTTACTAGAAATTACTAGAAATTTTTAGGTTCATGAAGAAACTACAATCGTTCTTGTTCTTCATGTCAAAACATGAAAAAAGCCCACGTCTTATTTATACTAACTTATAATTTCTCTGCTGAGATGTTTGGGAAGGAGTCTCCAATGTTAGAGTGTCATATCGTTCAGTGGTACAGATACAGTAAGTGGTAACTAAGATCTCCAAACATGAAAAGGTCTTCAAGACAGATGGTTTTATGCTTTAAGGTCTTGCTATCAAGACAAGCTGTGGGTTTTTCCAGAAAGAGAGGTGATAAACTGTCTCGCGGACCTTCCGCGACATTAAACGTAGCTATACATGAATAAAACAAGTTGCTGTAATACGAGAGGAATATACACTAGCTGCAAAGGTTCAGGAAGGAACTCGAAACAGCTTGGGTTCTTCCTGTATAAAGGTTCCTGAAAACAGTTCCCGTTTCAGAACAGTGGTACGATGATTTTCACTCATTGAAACCATCGAACGTTGACGCGCCTTTGCTTGCGGAGGTTTCTTCACTACTGTAGTCTAAGGCGCTTCACCATCAGTTCCTCATCAGTATGACAAGAGATGTTATTGTAAGATACAGTGCTGTGGAAAAGTATTTGCCCTTTCCTGTTTATTTTGGTCGCAGTTACATGATTGAGATCATCTAACACATTGTAATATTTCACCAGAGTAAATACAAAATGCAGTTTTTAAATGATGATTTCATTTATTAAGGGAAAAAAGTGGGCCAAAATTCCTCCACGCTGTGGAGGAATTTTGGCCCACTCTTCTTTGCACACATTGCCACATTGGAGGGTTTAACCTGTTTATGGTCATGCCACAAGATCTCAATCTAATTTAAGTCCAGACTTTGACCAGGCCACCCAAAAAAAAAAAAAAACGTAAATTAGTTTGTTCAACTTGTGTCTTATCAGTCCACAGAATATTTGCCCAAATGTATGGGGTATAAAAAAGATGCTTTTTGGCAAATGTGAGACGAACCTTCGTATTCTTCTTGGTCAGCAGTGGCTTTCGATTGGGAGCTCTCCCATGGATGGCATTTTTGCCCCAGTCTCTGTTGAATCGTGAACGCTGACTTTAACTGAGGCAAGTGAAGCCTGCAGTTCTTGAGATGTTCTTTTGGTGTAAGTCTTGGAGGTTTCTCTATTTGTGGATTCACTGGAATTCCAAAACCTTAGAGATGTCTTTGAAACCCTTTACAAACGGATACATGCCAACTACTTTCTCATCTGTTCTTGAATTTCTTTAGATCGTGTTGCTTTTTCAGATCTTCATGCTCCAAACAACTGAAGACTAACAATGAACTCATTTAAAATGAGTTATTTAACAAAGTTGATGATGTAAACAAGTTATCCATACATAAAAGAAGGAGTCTCAGTTGTGCGCACTTTTCTATTTCTTCCTTCATTACAATAACAGCCTGTACTTTTTCACCACCCATCAATCGGGAGTGAGAAGAAAGCAAAGACATGGACGTACAATCGGGCCGTGCTGGACATCTTCCAGTAATGGCCATTTATTTATAACGGGGACAAAAACGTATGATGGGCTGCTACTTCCTGTTATGTCCTTAACCTTCTTGTAAGGTACCTTGTTAATGATTTTGCAGTCACGTCCCTTGGGATCAGTTTTCCGCCGCAGTTCCCTTATATGTCACTTTTGGATTGTGCAACCAGGTACACTCGGCGTCCAGGATTACTGAACAGATCGGCATTTAACGTTGATAACTTAAGAAGATTTATGCAATTGTTCTAATATTTGAGGGGTCATGGCCAGGATATTCCAGAACGCAGTTATGAGAGTAGAAACTCTCTTTATATCCCTTTATATAATCCTCAAACCACTAATGCACTTATCCCAGTGTTTCACTAGTGCTTGGATACCATCAAGGTAGAAAGTTTCCTCACTACACCAGAGCTATGATTGGACTGCCTGCTTCAAGTAAACAAAATCTGGCCTCCCAGGAACTCCAAACACATGAAAATCACATGAAGCAAAGTCAGGACTCTATGGGGGATGTGGGAGGTAACTCCTAGCTGATTTCCTGTAATGTGCAAGTGGTGTTGGTGAATAATTGTGTGTACAGGGTGGGCCATTTATATGGATACACCTTAATAAAATGGGAATGGTTGGTGATATTAACGTCCTGTTTGTGGCACATTAGTATATGTGAGGGGGCAAACTTTTCAAGATGGGTGGTGACCATGGTGGCCATTTGGAAGTCGGCCATCTTGGATCCAACTTTTGTTTTTTCAATAGGAAGAGGGTCATGTGACACATCAAACTTATTGGGAATTTCACAAGAAAAACAATGGTGTGGTTTTAACTTAACTTTATTCTTTCATGAGTTATTTGCAAGTTTCTGACCACTTATAAAATGTGTTCAATGTGCTGCCCATTGTGATGGATTGTCAATGCAACCCTCTGCTCCCACTCTTCACACCCTGATTTCAACACCGCAGGAGAAATGCCAGCACAGGCTTCCAGTATCCGTAGTTTCAGGTGCTGCACACCTCATATCTTCACACCATAGACAATTACCTACAGATGACCCCAAAGATAAAAGTCTAAGGGGGTCAGATCGGGAGACCTTGGGGGCCATTCAACTGGTCTGACACTAACCCACATTGGATAGATCCCTCCAAGACTGTTGGAACAAAAAAGTGATGGTATGGTGTGGTATATGGGGTACAAAGATAGTGGGGCCATTCTTCATCAATGGAAACCTCAAGGCCACTGGATATTTGAAATTGCTACATGATGATGTGTTTCCCTCTTTATGCACTGAAGCTGGCACATTCCCTGAGTTTTTTCACCAAGATGGTGTACCACCACATTATGGGTGTCAGGTCCGAGCATTCCTAGATGAAGAGTTTCCTGAAAAGTGGATTGGTCGTCGTGGGCCCGTTGAATGGCCCCCAAGGTCTCCCGATCCAGAGAGTCTCATCAACATACTTTGCTTGATGCCTTCTGTAAATGCCAGTCAGCATTAGTGGCTTAGTGGTTAGCACTGTTGCCTTACACCACCTGGGTCTAGGTTCAATTCCTGCCTCGGGGTCTGTGTACATGAAGTTTGCAGGTTCTCCCCACTCTTGTTGGGTTTTCCCTGGGTATTTCGGTTTCCTACCAAAGACATGCAGATTAAGCTAATTGGTGTTCCTAAATTGCCCGTGTGAATGTGTGTAAATATTGACTGGAAGTCCAACCAGAGTCGGAAATATAGGAATAAATACAATGGTCACCATTGGCCTTCCACAGTCCCTAGTTGGACTACAGAAGTTTCTAGATGGATGGATGGATGTGGTAAGAGGAACTAGTTCTGCAGATGATCCCCAAAATTAAATGCATGAATATACATATAAAATGTGTTGTAAAACGTGATGTGTATAATAAATAATTTTCATCCTTGGTAAACTGCTATGATAAAAGATAAATAAAGCACTTCCTGTTATTGGGAACTAATTCACTTTGGGGAGGAAACAGATACACCAGTCCTGACATTGTTTAGTCTGCTATAGGAAGATCTTCCTTACTTGTTTGATAGACATCTTGCATAAAGTACACATAAAATTTCATACAGATTATGCAATCTGTATTTAACCAAACTTGAAAACAGAGCCACTTCATACCGTACTCATTAACGGTGCATTGTGCTGAACTTTGGTCTCCTTTCTGATCTCGGACCGTGACCGTGTACACGCCGGTGTCCGTCCTCTGGTAGTTCCGTAGCGTCATCACGGCCCCGCCCTTGTCTAGGGTCACCCGTCCTGTAGTGCTTTGAGCAGGATATTCAGCCACGGTGGTTTTCAAAGAATTTCCTTTGGCCATGTGCTCCCACGTGACCTTGGTGACGTGATCTTCCGAGCCGAAAACAGCCGACAGGACCAAACTGTGCCCGCTCACCACGTAGACGGTCTGCTGACACGAGAGACGAACCGAAAGGCAGAGGCAGCTTGGGAGGAGGACTGTGGTACAGAAACACTTAAACATCATGATCAATCGAAAAAAAACTGAAAGCACAAATGGAATACTGATATTACTTTTTTCACGGAATTGGTTTCATTTAAACAGAACACATTCGCTTCTAGCGATCCTCACTTCCGCTTCACGCTAAAATGATCCAGGTGTACTTTGTTCAGCGATTACACAAGCGTCAATCTTTAGCCAAAAGAAAAACCAAAGAAGTGGGACTGTGGTCTGTATGGTTGGTGAAAACTAGAGGAGCTCTTCATTGTTACTTGGCATCACAGCACACTTTTGTCTTGCATGACATACGCTAGGGGTTTGGTGATAAATTTCTATTTAGTCTCAGCTCCCCGCTATGATTTTCTTATTAGCAATGTTAAAAAATGGATGCACTTGGACTAATCGGAGCCTGATATTTGCATGGCAGTTACTTCTGGATTTTAACAAGTCTCTGCTTTCAAAGCGTTTCAAAACCTACATTTAAGTGTGAAGCATCGAACTATCAACTATAGAATTTTTTTTCCCTAATTGTTTTATTGGAACCGGCTTTAGTTCTAGACGCAAAGACGAATCTGTATCAACTCCTTTTCTTTTCTTTTAACTTGATGAAACCTCTTTAACTGGTTTAACACTCTACTGTACATCATCTACTGTCCTTCGGTATGTTTTATTTATGTGGTCTATTCTTGACATCCTGGTATTGACTTGGCTGACACTATTGCAAACTTATTTATATTCTCAGGGCGCTAATGCGTTTTTTTTCTTCCCAAAAACGTCACGTTCACTTCTGTTTTTGAAATGCTAGTTCTAAACACATATTATGTGATTTTTAAAGTGAACTGAATAAATCTGAAAGTGTTTCAGAACTGTTTTTTGAACAGCGTGTTCTCTTCTCGGTGAGTTGTGGCTTGGATTCGGGATTCATAGTTTCAGAGACGAGGCACCATTTTCGAATTCTCACCAAATGCTTGGAACAGGATGCTGGCCCGGAAACACTGGGATCCAAGGTCCATGCTAGCTGAAAAAGAAAAAAATTGTCAATATTTCAATCGTCACCCCCACAGCTACATTCCTCTCTGTTTGTCTAGGCGTGCCCTATATTCCATGTGGTTACTCATCCTGTTGTTATCAGAGTGCATGATGAAGACTATGGTCATTTATGATCATTCTGTAGTCACGCCTGTTAACTGTTTTACCCTTTTAGTGCCTTCACTTAATGAATTAATAGTTAGCGTGCTACCCTTGATATACTGTCTGTGGCTCACATCACAACTGCTGGTTATCCGAGTTGATTGTAAAGTGCTTGCATTGTTCCCTACAAACAACCATTGACGAATGGCCAATCACTGATCACCTTTGTTCCCAATGACCAATCATGGAGCTTTATTATTCTCAATGACCAATCACTGATCACTATATTGCTCAATGACCAATCACTGATCACTATATTGCTCAATGACCAATCACTGATCTTTATTATTCTCAATGACCAATCACTGATCACTATATTGCTCAATGACCAATCACAGATCACCATTGTTCCCAATGACCAACCATGGATCTTTATTATTCTCAATGACCAATCACTGATCACTATATTGCTCAATGACCAATCACTGATCACTATATTGCTCAATGACCAATCACTGATCACTATATTGCTCAATGACCAATCACTGATCACTATATTGCTCAATGACCAATCACAGATCACCATTGTTCCCAATGACCAACCATGGATCATCATAGTTCTCAACAACCAATCGCTGATCATCACTGTTCCAAATGACCAATCCCAGATTGCTGTAGTTCTCAAAAACCACAGATCACCATTGTTCCCAGTGACTAATTACTTATCACCACTATTTCCAGTGATCAACCACTGGTCACCATTATTATTATATTTCCCAACTTCTCATAGTCAGTGCTTAATTTTGTCTTCTTTATAAAACTATAGAATAATCTAAAATGCAAATCAATGTGGGGCAACATTTTTGTTTTATTCTATGGTATTTTAAGTATCTTTAAAAAAATAAAGTGAGTATGCACGAGCCCCTGCCCCTGATCACACCTGCACCACTGATTGGGGTTCACACCCAGCCATTGATCTAATGCACACTACTGAACTTGTGTACCTTTTTCTTCCCTTTACACTATTTTGCCAGTGATTATGTTCAGATGGAGAATATTCACAGCACCCATGTTGTACAGCTCGAACCTTTGACTGCTTTGTGTCTGGTGTAACGTGTTCGATAAACATAATAACATATTCATTATTATCATATAACCTCTACAGCACATAAGCCATCAATTTAACACAAGTCATACCTGTATGGAGTGATCCAAGAGATCAAAACAACAACAAGAAAACAACAAAGAATAAACTAAGCCGGGATCAGACGGGTAAAGTTTCCAGAATCATGTTGTTAGAACAAGTTCCGCTTCATCGAAACACAAAAAAACACAGCCTCGGAGAACATCTAAACCACGCCCACATCCCGAGGGTTGCCAGATCCTTTAACAGCACGCTTTTATAAACTTAAGTCCCTTGATCAAAGAATCAGAATCAGAATCAGAAGAGTTTTATTGCCAAGTACGCCTGCACGTACAAGGAATTTGTTTTAGTGACCGAGCTCCAGGACAAAAACTAATAACAAGACAAAACAGCACGACACAAAACAGGAAAAAAAAATAATAAAATAGAAAATTACAACAAATTGAGTAGGATGGATTTTTTTGGGGTCAACATCAAATGGAGTAGGGTGTGAGATACTTGCAAATAAGTTAAATAAATATCTGTGGTATTGCACAGTATATTGCACATATATTTAATGCACAGTGAGAAGAATGTTTTAGCTGTTCATGAGGTAAATTGCCTGGGGAGAAAAACTGATCTTGTGCAAAAAACTGTTCTTGTGTTCTCGGCAAAAGTTCAAAAAGAAGGTGGCCTGGGTGTGAGGGGTCCAAAGTGATATTCCGAGCGCTTTTCTTCACTCTGGATATATACAGTTCTTGCGGTGTGGGTAGGGGAGCCGATAATCCTTTCAGCAGTCCGAACCGTCCTTTGTAGTCTTCTGATGTCTGCTTTTGTAACTGAGCCAAACCAGACAGTTATTGAAGTGCACAGGACGGATTCAGTGACGGCTGAGTAGAACTGTGTGAGCAGCTCCTGTGGCAGGTTGAACTTCTTCAGCTGGCGAAGGAAATACAACCTCTGATGGGCCCTTTTAACAGTGGAGTCAATGTGAATTTCCCACTTCAGGTCCTGAGAGATGGTCGTGCCCAGGAACCGGAATGACTCCACTGCTGTCACAGTGCTGTTCATGATGCTGAGTGGGGGAAGTGCAGCTGGGTTTCTCCTGAAGTCCATGATCATCTCCACTGTCTTGAGCGTGTTCGGCTCCAGGTTGTTGTGACTGCACCAGACAGCCAGCTGCTCGACCTCCTTTCTGTATGCAGACTCATCACCGCCCTGGATGAGGCCGATGAACGATGGATGAGGTGTGATAAGGATTAACACTGTAACATTTTATTAATGTAGTATTGCTACAATGCTTGTATCCAGTGCCAGCCTGTGGGGTTGTGAGGTCCTAGGCGAGATCATAGAAACTGGGCCCACTGGTGTAAATAATTGTCGTCGCAATTTCACGAGTTAGGTGAAAGTACATAAAATGACAATATTTAAAATTATACAGTAAATTTGCATTAGGTATACCATATTCAACATACAATACATGGTGTAAAAAAACATTTAATCAGATGTAAACAAGTTTGCAAGTAAAGGATTGCAAAATATTGTAATGCAAATATATGTACAAGTGTGCTTGAAAAGGTATATAAAATATATACATGAAACAAAATAAATATCAATAAATAGTACAAGTACTAATACTATAGCAATAAATTTTGCATTATGTATCACATTTTAGGACATTTTTGACTTTCTATCAAACGCAAGCAATTTGAAGAGATATAGTGGAATCTATATGCACAAATACTATGATCATTACGGTATACTCCTGTGTATGTTTAAAATCTTTTATGCTTTTATTTACACTGTTGTTTTGTATTTATTATTGTTTTTAGCAATTTGTCATGTATTAATTATACAGAGCTATCCTTTTTATTAAATATGTTTTTTTTTTTTAACTCACCGTTATTGTGAATTGTATCATGTTTAATGGGTTCATGTGTTATAAGTACAACAATATGTTTATTAATGACGGGAAATTTGGTTCGTTGTAGTGACCCGGTTCTTTGAATCTTGTTCATGAAAATTCTCTTGTTCATTTCGTTCTCTTGACCAGAAATAAAATAAAATGTAAAATTTTCAATAAACAGACCCCCAGCACGTGTACATACACTAATTTTGGCTCTAGTTCCAGTAATTACAATATTACAATGCAGCTAAGGACATATTATAAACAGAATGAGCAGCTCACCATCATATCTTCTAGTCTGAGTCGTTCGTTCTTTTGAATCTATTGCACTTCATAGCGTCTATGGGAGTCACGTGACAAAAGAACGAACGATTCGGACCAAAGTCTCAATTCAGTTTCTGTTTCCTGTACATAACCTGTGGAGATTTTGCGATGCTTTGCGCATGCGCGCCCAGTAGAAAATGGACGAATCACTCTCTGAGACTCCTCGTTCTTCTGAGTCACGTTAAAAGAACGAACCGTTCATGAACGAACCATCACTATACGGGCCGGCACTGCTTGTATCTCAGTACTTCTGTCCTGTTTCCTGGTTGCCATGGTAACCTTAGAGCCATTAAAAAGTATATGTACGTATTCCTATTTCAGTAATGATGACTAAAAACATAAGCAGATACTGTAAGCACTTGTCTTATAGCCCCGCCCCTTGTTTGATTGATTGACAATTGACACTAGACATTTTTTACGAACAACCTGTACCGTAGCTCCGATACTGATCTGTCATCATTGGGTCTTTTTTAACTCTCTATCACAGATATAGCATCCCTCTATCACACACTGCAACATGAACAAAGTTTTATTTCCTGTTCCATTGTGAGGATATAAATCAGTAGTTAATGCTATTTCAAGTGGCTTATTATAACTTTATAAATCTCATTTTAGTTTACGTGAAATAGTAACTATGTACGATGTACTAACCACTGGAGGTGCTCTCATCACGTATTTATAATAAACATAAACATCAAACCATTCATTATTTAAACAAACATGGTCCAAAAAGTAAATTCAATAATTGATAACATAAAAAAAAAAATAAAAAAAAAATCCTGGTTCATTTCATATAAATATCCTATTTCTAACAATGTTAAAGAAGTTAACGTAAAAATATTACATTGTATAATTGCAAAACATGTGGACATTGTGGACCAGTGTACATTCTGCAACAAACAAATCCTATTCCTCATCATTTTAATTTTTTTTACTTGTGGAGTGGTGCAAGCACTTTGGCGGCAACTTATTATTTTAAATTTTATACATGAATCTTACAACTTCACGTTAAAGGACATTCGTCACAATAACAAATTATTTGAATTTCTGCATTCTGAATTTAAGTTCTACATTCATGAATGTAAATTTTCTATATATCTTATCCATTAAACTGTGGATAGTTATTTGTATAATTCAATCTTTTATACCTGAATCTTGTACATTCATACTTTTCATATTGTAATTGACTTTTTTTGTGATTTAATAAAATAAACAAACAAACAAAAAACAAACAAAAAAAGAACAGCATCAGGCCTACCAAAAGTTTGGACACACCTTCTCATTCAAAGAGGTTGAATTTGTATTATGGCAAGAAAAAAGCAGTTAAGTAAAGAAAAACGAGTGGCATCATTACTTTAAGAAATGAAGGTCAGTCAGTCCGAAAAATTGGAAAAAAAATTGAAAGCGTCCCCAAGTGCAGTCACAAAAACCATCAAGCGCCACAAAGAAACTGGCTCACATGCGGACCGCCCCAGGAAAGGAAGACCGAGAGTCGCCTCTGCTGCGGAGGATAAGTTCATCCGAGTCACCAGCCTCAGAAATCGCAGGTTAACAGCAGCTCAGATCAGAGAGCAGGTCAATGCCACACAGAGTTCTAGCAGCAGACGCGTCTCTAGAACAACTGTTAAGAGGAGACTGTGTGAATCAGGCCTTCATGGTAGAATATCTGCTAGGAAACCACTGCTAAGGACAGACAACAAGCAGAAGAGACGCATTTGGGCTAAAGAACACAATAAAGAACACAATAAAGAAAACTATTTGAATGAGAAGGTGTGTTCAAACTTTTGGTCTGTACTGTATACAGTTATATAATTATATAGTTATATATATATATTACTTGATATGACTGTATATATAGGTATTACCTACTGCATCTTCTGTTTGTTATAAATATTATTTACTGTAAATAGGCCACTTGTGCACTTCTGGTTAGATGCTGACTGCATTTCATTGGCTCTGTACATGTACTTTGCACAATGACAATAAAAAAGTTGAGTATATTCTAATCTTATCTAATCTAATCTAATTAAATTGTAACAAAATCAGGGGAAAAAATATATTGAACTGGGATATCCACATTCTCAATAATCTCGATCGCAACACAAATTACGGCACATACAGTATGTAGCGTGATTACATTGTATCACCTGATTGCTGATGATTCCCATCAATAATACACACATAATACCAAGTGGTGGCCAAAAGTATGGAGACAAAAGAGAAACCTTCTTAGTATTTCTCAAAATAAAATGTACATACCCCCTAAAGTCCAAAAAGGTGATGTTTTTTTCAGAAATTCATTCATTTTGTGGAAACAGATTGTAAATCTACAGATGCAGGAAACTGTCTGTAAAAGTTCTGTGACAGAAAAGCCTCTAATACCAATAAATATAGTCCTTGATGTTGCTCATGTCTATAATACCAGTGAAGGATCTTTGTAGGCTGCAATCCTGTTAATGTGGGAAAAAACATTTCTTTCATCCACTGCAGTTGATTTCTCTGGTCTTCTGAGCCTTTTGGAGTTCCAGTGCTCACCAGGGTCTTCTTTATTTTTAACTATGGACCATATATTTTTGATTTGGCCTCTCCTGATGTTTTTGCCATTTCTCTGATGGGTGTTGACTGTTTGATCTAATGATGGCTTGCCGCACTGACAGTGACTGCTCTTCGGATTCTGAATTTAAATGCTAATGCTGCACTTGAAATCCACTTTAGACTTATTTTTTTTTTATCTGCTGGTGGAATAATGAGGAACTAACACCCACCTGATCATGGAGCAGCTGAATGAAGCAGATAAATAAGAAACATAAATGGTGTAAATGAATGCAATAAGTAACACTCTCTCTCCAGCACTACACTACGGATATTTGTTTTAACACATTTTCATGGTTTTAATTTCATTCTCTTTCTTTTTTTCCTCCTCTCTCTCTCTCTCTCTCTCTCTCTCTCTCTTTCTCTCTCTCTCTCTCTCTCTCTCTCTCTCTCACTCCAGATCTGTTAATTGTACTGCAGCGCTGTAAATGTTTCCCAGTGCATTCAGCCAATCCATCCTAGTGTCCCACACACTCTCACACTACGGGCAATTTGGGAACGCCAATGAGCCTAATCTACATGTTTTTGAACTGTGGGAGGAAACCAGAGTACCTGGAGGAAACCCACCAAGCAGGTTGAGAACATGCAAACTCCATGCATACAGGAATCAAACCTGGACATGAAGTATAATTACAAGCATTTCATAAGCGTCGAAGGCTTCTATTGACAATTACATTCAATTTATAATATTTGCAGTGTTGACTTTTCTTTTTCAAGACGTCTGCAATTCACTCTGTCATGCTGTCAATCAACTTTTGGGCCACATCTTGATTGATGGCGCAGCCCATTCTTGCATAATCAATGCTAGGAGTTTGTCAGAATTTGTGAGTGTTTGTTTGTCCACTCGCCTCTTTAGAACGGACCACAAGTTCTCAATAGGATTAAGTGCTGGGGAGTTTCCTGTCCATGGACCCAAAATGTTGATGTTTTGCTCCC